>APFE030719062.1:0-20640 GCA_000404065.3 Pinus taeda | reverse complement strand
CCCAAACCCTTTCTGGGTATTGGAGATCTCATGTGCCCCAACCTCTCCACCAAATTTCGTGGCTAGAGCACATCTGATGCTACCCTAAATCAACACTCCCTCTTAGCAAGGACTGTGCTCTAGCAATTCTTCTCACTGAGTATTACTTTGATCATCTGGCATCGGTACCCGTGCTGATGTTAGGCCTTCTTGCCCACTATCCTCTGCACTGCTGCCTCTTGTATTGCTGCCCATGGTTCTGCCACTGCCACTGCTGCACCTGTACAACTCCCTCTACATCCGTGCTGCTGGTGGTCTTTTCTCCCAGCACTGCATTCGCACTGCAACTCCTCTCATCATGCTGCATCGTGCTGCCCACTGCTGCACTGCAACTCAGTTACTGAGAAGTAAGTAATTGATCTCCCAACTGACCTCCTTGTTGGGTTAGAAATGCCCACTGATACTGAAGCTCCCTCTGCTGCCCCTCATCGCTTGTAGTCCATCTGACTACAACTCGATGTCTCCCCTCTTCTGCTCAAGTGATGCGTGTGCACTCATGGCACAGTCATAGTCTGTCAAAACTTCCTTCTTTGCCTGTGCTGGCGCTACTTTAGTCTCTGAAGACTCTCCCTTACTCTTCTTCCTTGGGCATTGGGTCACATAATGACCCATCTCCCCACAGTGGAAGCATTTGATCTTGGAGAGATCTTTCTTCTTCCGCTCCTCCTGCTTTCCCTGAGATGCTAGGGCCACATCCTCCTCCTCTTGCTTGACCTTGATCCCTTTGCTGTTGCTACCTGTCTTCGACTGCCGTCTGATCTCTTCCTGGTGAAGAGTTGCCCACATCTCGTCCTACGGTGGGAGAGTCCCTCTGCCTAGGATACTCTGGACAAACACTTCCCAATCTTTTGAGGCAGCATTCAGGGCTGTCCTCACCATAAGTTCCTGATCCGGTGTCGCTCCTATGGCAGTCAACTGGTCTCAGATCTCATTTAGTCCTTCGAGGAAGGTGTTAATTGATTGACCCTTCTTCATCTGATACGACCTCATCTGGTTCTCGAGCAACATTCTTCTCTGCACAGAAGTATGCTGGTACAGGTTCTTGAGAGCCTCCCACATCTCAATTGTTGTTTTCTTCTCGGCTATATGTGGTACCACATGATCATTGACCCTGTCAAGGATAATGCACTTGGCCCTCGCCATCGCCTCTTCGTACTTGTCGTTATCATTGGGGTTGACTAGGATAGCTATAACCTTCAAGGCGAAGTTCTTGACATGATTCCTGTCAAGCATTGATAAGATTCTGGCTTTCAAACTGCAAAGTTCGATGCTCCGTCCACTCTATCCTGGTCTCTTACCCCGTGTAGTCCCATGACTCTCCTCTACTTCCCTTCTGGAAGTTCTCTTCTAGACTCCCTCTGAGTCCTGATTTCCTTCCTGGAAATCCTTCTGCTGCTTGTCGAGATGCCCCCTATTCTGATCGTCTTGTGCAATTGCACTGTTGATCCAGGTTCCTCGGTTAGAAACCCTCGGTAACAACTCCCTTGGCCCTGCTCTGTCAGGTACTGTTCTGACTGCAGTACCTCACCAGCTCCACTATGCGATGTTTCTGTAGCCTTCTAGATTCCAGCAACTGCCTCTCTGTGAACTGCGTCGGCTCTTCTCTACCTCACGCTGGCTCTGCGTCAACCCAGATGGGCTTGCGTCAGCCCTAGGACGCCCTACGTCAGCCCTCTGGCCCTCTGCGTCAGCAATGCTGGCCTCTCTGAGGCTCTACACAGCTCCCGGCTTCTTCTGCGTGGCTCTGCGTCACACTTCTTGGCTTTTGCGCTGCTAGAAACAGAGCAGCATGGAGTGTTAGTTTTTGGTAGCATCAGAAGTGTTCTAGCCTTGAAAATTGGTGGAGAGGCTAAGGCACATGTGTTCTAAAGAACCCAGAAACAGTTTGGTGAAATTCCACCCGGATTGTATTTTATTAAAATAATTAATATTTTTAATGGGGTTCCTAAGTCTAAACTTAGGAAAATTAAAATATTAATGGGTATTAATAAAAAAATATGGGTGAGAATGATCTAGAAGGCGGATCAAGTCATGTTTTAATCTTAGGGTTTGATTAGAGATTAATCTTGGCCATTGAAGGCTCAACAGGAAAAGTATAAAATGGAGGCTTGGGGTTCATATGAAAACACACACAGAGAGATTGAGGAAATCGATTTTCTGAGGTGAGAAGTTCTTAGGAGGAAAATCGATTGGGGAGATCTTGCAACTGAGGGGCAAAGATAATCCAGGAGAAGGACTTTCTGGAAAATATAGAACAGAGAGGCGGAGAGAGCTTGCAGAGAGGCAGCGTAGTAGCCAGGAGAGCTAATGCAGAAAAGTTGTCCGTCACGCAGAATCTAGAACTGCCGGAACTGCCAGAATAGTCGGGAGAGCTGACGCAGAGGGTAGAGAAGGCGATGCAAAGCCAATGCAAAAATAGCTGGGGTTAGCCAGTCTTGTGCCGGATCAGCGGAAATTATGCCGGGTGAAGTGAGGTAAAACTCACTCAGATTTTTTGCCAATATTTTCTCTATAAAGGATTGCTAGATGAACATCCTAGATTTGTATTCAAATATTTCTCTTGCATAATAACAAACCCTCAGAGCTGCTACACTGGTTTTCCCGCATTGGGTTTTTCTGGGGACTATTGTGTCCAAAAATAAGTGTGTCCTATGTATCTTGTTCTTTACTCTATTTTCTATTTCATGAGATCAAATATTTAATTAGTGTAGGCCGCAGAAGTAATTTGCTGTAGTATTCAGAAGAAGAACTTGATGAATTTAATTTAAAAATCAGGTAGGTGAAGTAGATTTAGATTTGCTGCAGTAGGGGTTTCTCAAGTGTAGGAATTTTCACAATTCTTCTTTAGATCAGGTACATATAGTACTTCTTGTAGATGAATGTTGTTATCTTGATTCAATTGAAGAGTAACATTCCCAACTCTCTTCACGGGATAGGTGGCATTGTCCCCAAGAATGATCTCCAAATTTGTATTCTTTTCTATCAGATTTGAAAGAGCTTCCTTATACCCATTGAAGTGCCTTGAGGCACCACTATCAATCAACCAATTTCCCAAGGTATTCGGAGGAGAGGCAGTGGAGAGGGCAGATATAAGATAAAATTCTTTTTGCTTGTTATCTACAACATTAGATTCATCATCCCTGGAGTTTCTTGATCTTTTGGAAGGTCAACCATTTCCATGTTGAGTAGCGAGAGTATTCCTTTTTCCTTTGTTGTTGAATCTGCCATTACTTTGATTGTTGTTGCCCCTAAAATTGTTGTGGTTGTGGTTGTCATCATGATAAGGTGTATCCCTTCTATTAGGACACTCCCGAGCATAATGGCTAAACCTGTTACAAATGAAGCATCTTCCTTTCCTTCCATCTTTGAATCCCAGTCTTCCTTGACATTACTTCTTTGAACTTGCATTGTTCTTCTTTTTAGCATGAGCGGAGAAAGCAGTAGGTTCATTCCTATTTGAAGGCATGTCTCTCTCCATCATCCTTGTCTCTTCTTGAGTCCATCTAGTCAACAATTCCTCAAAACCTGGAATCCTGTCACTGTTGAGGATTGTGGTGTTGAACACATGCGATTCACAAGGGAGACCTCCAAGGGCAATGAGAGTGAGCTCCCTATCAACAATAACTTCTCCAATTGAAAGAAGATCATTTTTTATCTCGGTAATCCTCATGAAGTAGGATTGGATATCTTCACCTCTTCCCTTCTTTATGTCCTTCAACTTGTTTTTGAGGAAGAGAACTTGGTTTGCATTGCTAACTTTGAACATGCCAACCAACTTGTCATGCATCTCCTTGGATGTGTTCAAATCAGAGATGTATGCAACCAAATGCTCGTTAATAGAATCCTTGATGATCTTCTTTGCTTTGACTTCACCTTTCTTGTACTTTGTCTTAGCGGAAACCGGTGCATTTGAAGGAGGTTCAGTGATCTTTCCTTGCACATAATCCATAACATCCTGCTCTTCCAAAGTCCAATCAAGGGACATCTTCCATGCATGATAATCAAACTTATCATTGAGCTTGTCATCAGGCTTGAAGTAAGATGCAGAGGCCATTGACTCTTGTCCTTGACCAACAAATCTCAGTGATTGCTCTTTTCACTCTTGCTTGGGCTTTGTCTTCACGTCAGCTCCGATTATCGATACCATGTTAATTTTAGATAGCTGCAACAGTCTATCTGAGGAAAAAGGTCCCTTTGTAATGTTCACAGCCATATATGAATAAAATCATTCTAGTCATATTTCTGCAACTTTCGCTCCACAACTTCGTCTGTGTGTTAAATGGTATCAGAGCCCTCTGGTTCTTTGTCCAAACAATTTTCATAACTATCTGGTTTTCCCATTGAGTTATATTCGTCCATGCCCTTGTTCACAAGTTAAAATCGGCGATAAGGCTTTGGTAGAGAGCGTTGAGGCGACGGACTGCCGTGTTTGCTTTCCTGGAGCACAAAGATTTTATCTCCTCTGTTCAAGTGCATACTTGTATTTAATCTCAATGGCTGGTTTTTCGAATGAATTTGTTGTTCAAACACCCGAGGATAGGAAAATTGCTAAGCAAAAGAGATGGTCTTTTCTGAACAAGTATTTGAACAAATCTTCTGAAGAAAAATTATATGATGAAAAGGTTATAGTTCAAGAGTTTGAGCCACAGCCAAATTGGACATTGCCAGAAATAGAAATAGACAAGTTTTATAAAATTCCTGCTTTCCAGTTTAGAGCAGCTCAGCTATTTCGCTTTACTTCCGTGAATATACCTATTTCCACTCATCAGAAAGTCTACCAGATTCCTTTGATTAAAAAAGAAGATATCGAATGGGGTTTGGAACATAGGTTCAAATATGTTCATATAGGCATGATTCAATTTGGGATTAATCCACTTGTTAGACCTGGATTAAACACTTCTTGCTTAACTTGTGTTCAGGATACTAGACTGAATGATTTAAATGATGCCTTGCTGGGAGGTTTTCAGAGTCCTCTTAATAATGGTCCCGTTTGGTCTTCTGTAATCCCCAGATATCAGGTTTCGTTGAGTGATCCATATATAAATGAGTTTCTGAATGCCTATATCCAGTTCAATGGTTTCAATGTCGCCCCACAAACTTTGATTGCTCAGCTTCATTCTTCTATCTGTCTTAGATTTGTTTCAAGCACAATGCCACCACTCAATCCTAAACTATGCTCAAGAGCTTTGAAAGAAGGAGTAATAGTTGGTCCCGGTAATACTGCTCCCTTGCAGATAGGATTTTCAGAATGCACTCTGCCAGAAGAATGGAATAGCACTTATGTTCCATTATCTCAAAGATATCCTCAACTGCAAACGTCAAAAGAGCCTAGGCAATTGTCTGTTGTCAAGCACTCTGATGGTTCTTCTGGTCTCAGGTTCACAAGCCCTCGTCTTGTCAGGTCCATGACCATCTTGGATAGGTCCCCATTTCTAGAAAGTCGAGACAGTATAAAAGCAGTAATACCTCCACCAGTTATGCGTTCTCTTGCTCCTTTACCAGTACCGTCCATTTATTCTGCTCCCAAAAGGAATCAAAAGAAACCTCTTACTCACAAATCTGATGATTGCCAATTGCAGCAGTTCAAAAACATTGATAATATAGATACTGCTAAGATTGAAAAAGTAAGAAAAGGAACAATGTTAGCCAGAGAGAAAATAGATTTAATGAGAAATAGGCTAACCACTTTTCCTACTGTTGAAAGTTTGAGATTACCAAAGGGCTACGTCAGTCTCAAAACCTTTGTAGAAAATGGCCAACCATCTCCTCCAAAATTTTTGGCCATGTCTGGTGTTACCTCTAATTCTGGAGACCACAACCAAGGAGAAACTAGTTCTAAAAGGAATAGAGGTGATACATTCACATTCTCACATAAAGGAAAGAAGGGTGACTGGGATACTTTTGCACATGACACATCAGCTGATAGTCCTTTTTCTAGATTTAAAGACAATTTGGAAAGTGTTCCTGCCAAATTTGAAAATCCATCAGCTAAAGGATTTGGTAATACACTTTTAGTAAATATTGATTGCATGAAAGGTGAAGATGTCATAACAGTCTTGCATAATGTCCATGCTTGGGCACTACAGAGAAAAGCTAAAACTAAAGCACCATGGTCAGATATAGTTACACAAATTGTTTGGTCTTTTATTGGCATTTTGAAACAATGGTGGGAAAAGTTGTCTGAAGAAGAAATGAACAATATTATTGAACATCCAACAGATCCCCTGAGAGCCATTTTTGATGCATTAAAACATGAATTTGTAGGGGTTGTGCCAGAGAATTCAGCACATCATGGCCAACTCTTTTTATCGCAAAGGTTGTGTAACATAGATTATCTACATGATTATTATTGTGTTATGCAAAAACTCCTTTATCAAGCAGCAGACCCTCACAATTTTGCTTATCTAAGGTGTTACATAGCTTCAATGCCAGGGAAAATTCCAGATTTGATTAACCAGTATATTGAGACCAACAAAGTACAAATTGAAAATTCTTCATTTGCTGCAGTACATCAGATGATAGTTTCTATTCTGCAAAGAGAATGTGCATCAGAAAAAGCTAAAAGGAATTTTAAAAAGCAGACGCATTTCAGTACAAAGTTGTGTAATAAATTTGCAGAATCTTATGATTTTGGATGTAGTAGCAAATCCAAAAAGAGAGTGCCAAAAGTTTCATGCTCATGCAAGATAGATAAGTATACTCCAAGGAAGAAATACTATCCTTTTAAGTTTTCCAAAAAGAAGAGGACAATATTTAGGAAAAGAGCAAAGCCTTCTAAAAGACTACCCTGTTTTATATGTGGGAAAGAAGGCCATTATGCAAATACATGCAAAGAGAAAAAGAACAAGAAACAATTGAAGATTATGGATGTTTTCACTACAGTCCATAATCCAGAAGATTGGGATCTCATATCCCACTCAGATGGAGAATATTTTGAAATATCCAGTGATTCTTCTAATTCAGACGTTGATGATTTACTTAATATCAGCAAAATAAGGTTGGAATCTGATTCCTCTGACTCTGATGAAACTTTATTGCTGACATTAAAATGTTTTGCTTCAATAAAACAAGTAATTTGCAGAATCAGATTAACGACATAAAGACACAGCTAGCCCAGCTTACACCATCCCAGTTAACAGTCAGGAGAAGATTGAAAGAAAAGCTGGAGAGTTTAGAAAAACAATTGCCTTCCAAAAGGGTCACTGAGGATGAGCATTTCGGGGCAAGAGAGTTTGACTCAATGTTCAAACCATTGAGTTTTACAGAAGCTTCTCAAGATACATGTATGGATGAAATCAATACTCTCAAGAGGAAAATTAGCAGTTTGGAATCATCTATTAATTTAACAAGATCAGAAATGTTGCAATTATCAGCTAAACTCCAAAATCTTATTTCTGAATATGATGATGCTAATTCCAAATTGGCGAGAATTCTAATGAAGGAGATTCCAGAAGAAATGCCCATGAAATCTAAGGAAGTAGATTTGGTAAACATCATGGGAATAGGAGATAAAGTGGTAATCCCTCTGAAAATAAAATTGCCAAACGTAAAGGAATACACTTTAGATGCACAAATTGATTCTGGAGCAATGTGTAGTTGTTGCAAGTTTGGTGCAATTCCTTCTTATTATTGGCAGCCTACCAAACTGTCCTTCAGAGCTGTAAATAAAGAATTGATGGAGATTAACTATATATCTCCTGATTTTCCAGTCTATTTGAATCATGTACAAACTTATGTTACATTGTACAGTTTTGATACAGGCTCAGATGTCTTGTTAGGATAAGATTTTTTGAAAAGATTCCTCCCAGTTACCTTTGGAAAAGATTCTGTTACATTTACTACTAATGAGGGACCTGTTATGATCCCTGCAAAGAATGAGTACCAGCTTAAGGTCAAGCCCAGTGAAGAAGATAATTTGCAGGACACTATGCATAATCTTACAAAGATTCAAAAAATTGTCAAGCATGCAGAAATACACGGGCAAAAGACATTGGAAGCGATCTCAGATAAGCTACACCAAGATTGCACAGCAAGTAGGCCAGATGCTTTCTGGACTAGGGAAAAATATTTTGTAGCATTACCTTATAAAGAAGGGTATGTTCCAAAAGCACAGAAAGCAAGTGCTAATCATATGTCACCTACTGAACAAGCCTTGTGCAAACAAGAAATTCAACAACTGCTTGAACAAAATATGATTGAACCTTGCAAAAGCCCATGGGCCTGTCCAACTTTCTATGTCAACAAACACAATGAGCAAAAACGTGGCAAGAAGAGGTTGGTAATTAATTACAAAATATTGAATGAGGCTCTCATGCCTATCAGGCATCCTCAAAAGAGGAATCCAAAGATTCAGATTGTTCTTGAAGAGTGTCAGGTTTTTGGTTAGAACTGATCTGAAGCACATGAAAGGTATTTTGTCCAACAAAAAATTGTTAGAACAAGGAAATACCAGGATTCTAAGATGGGCTCTGTGGCTAGAAGGATTTGATTTTGACATCGTCTACAAATCAGGTGATGAAAACTACTTAGCAAACATGTTCACAAGGGAAGGAGCTCCAGAAATCAAAGACATCAAGATGTTCAGACCCCTGTACAAAGGAGAAAGTTCTTCGAGTAAAAGTCCAGTCCAGTCTAGTGTTTGTCAGTCAAAAATTTGTTCAATCTCGATCTGTGGTCAGTGTAAATATGAATTCTGTTGGGATTGTTTTGCTTTAAGAGTCAAATCATTACCAGTCGAAGTCATCCAAATCATTTTGCAGAAGTGGTTTGATTCAGAGTCTGGCATGATAACTTATCTTAGTGAGTTACCTTATAGAGATAGGCCATGGCGTGTCTATTATTCACTATCTAGAGGACCAGTGCCTGTCTATTTTGGTTTTGTCCAAAATATAGACTGGACATGGCAAGATTATTTCTCCATCCATCAGAGGGCCAGAATACAGGGTTATGTTAGAGTCATTGCATATGCAACACAGTTAGATAGTGGTAATAATTGGTGGAGTCCCTGGTTTAAGTTGTTTATGTTCAAGTATATGCCTAGGAGTGAGCATATTTGTAATTTTAATTTCCGGGAAACCATTAGCACTTTAATGTGGGAAATTCATATTGCTTCTCGATATGACTACACTGTAGAGTTTGAATTTCTTCATACTGAAACAGAAGTAGCCCTGCCAGATAGTCAGCAAGATGAACCATCATTCAGTTTGAAGGTCAGCTTCCATGGAGAAATTTCAACAGATCCCAGGACGAGACCAACAAATGTATTCCATTTTCCATTTTTCTGCTGTTTTTTGGAAGTAGCACCTCCATGGCTTGATGATTCCTTGCCAAATGATATATTTGATCCTAACATAGAGCAACTATTAGAGATGGATGAAGCCGAAAGAGCATATATTGATTTAGAAGAATGGCAATATAATAGTGATTGATGTATATGATCACTCATCAGATATCATGTACATTTCTAGTTTTCGTGGGTTTTTCTTTAAAATATCCACTTTGTAATAAGCCGATGGCCTAGCTTCCGGCCATCTTATCTATTAGTCATATTCTACTTTTTCGTGGGTTTTATTTAAAAAATATCCACTGTGTAATTATTTTGAGCCGATGTCCTAGATTCCGGCCGTCATGCCTACTGTTCATATGATCTTGTCCATGTCAGATTCGGTTCCCACATGGCACTATCTTTAAGGGACGAGATAACTGGTGGTAGTACCCACTTGCCCGAATCTTTTATCTAGCTCCTTACTGTTAGTCCTTTGGATATGATTTCCTGCGTGATATTCATACCAAAAGGAAGTTCCTCCTGTCGCAGGTTTCTGGTAAAAATTTCAACCGGTTTACCTACTAAGAAACTATAAATATTAGGATTGAGAGGAGAAAGGAGCATTCCGAAATTAGGAGTCTTAGAGTCGAGTAGTCTGAGTCGAATTTTGCTCCTGCTCTGCATCTGCGGACATACTGTCTGATCTGCTTGCAACACGAGCCGAGTTCAAACCCACGAAAACTAGAAATGTACATGATATCTGATGAGTGATCATATACATCAATCACTATTATATTGCCATTCTTCTGAATCAATATATTCTCTTTCGGCTTCATCCATCTCTAATAGTTGCTCTATGTTAGGAGAAAATATATCATTTGGCAAGGAATCATCAAGCCATGGAGGTGCTACTTCCAAAAAACAACAGAAAAATGGAAAATGGAATACATTTGCTGGTCTCGTCCTGGGATCTGTTGAAATTTCTCCATGGAAGCTGACCTTCAAACTGAATGATGGTTCATCTTGCTGACTATCTGGCAGGGCTACTTCTGTTTCAGTATGAAGAAATTCAAACTCTACAGTGTAGTCATATCGAGAAGCAATATGAATTTCCCATATTAAAGTGCTAATGGTTTCTCGGAAATTTAAATTACAAATATGCTCACTCCTAGGCATATACTTGAACATAAACAACTTAAACCAGGGACTCCACCAATTATTACCACTATCTAACTGTGTTGCATATGCAATGACTCTAACATAACCCTGTATTCTGGCCCTCTGATGGATGGAGAAATAATCTTGCCATGTCCAGTCTGTATTTTGGACAAAACCAAAATAGACAGGAATTGGTCGTCTAGATAGTGAATAATAGACATGCCATGGCCTATCTCTATAAGGTAACTCACTAAGATAAGCTATCATGCTAGACTCTGAATCAAACCACTTCTGCAAAATGATTTGGATGACTTCGACTGGTAATGATTTGACTCTTAAAGCAAAACAATCCCAACAGAATTCATATTTACACTGACTACAGATCGAGATTGAACAAATTTTTGCCTGACAGACACTAGACTGGACTGGACTTTTACTCGAAGAACTTTCTCCTTTGTACAGGGGTCTGAACATCTTGATGTCTTTGATTTCTGGAGCTCCTTCCCTTGTGAACATGTCTGCTAAGTAGTTTTCATCACCTGATTTGTAGACGATGTCAAAATCAAATCCTTCTAGCCACAGAGCCCATCTTAGAATCCTGGTATTTCCTTGTTCTAACAATTTTTTGTTGGACAAAATACCTTTCATGTGCTTCAGATCAGTTCTAACCAAAAACCTGACACTCTTCAAGAACAATCTGAATCTTTGGATTCCTCTTTTGACAACAAGTATTTCTTTGTGGGAGGATGGATACTTGACCTCTGTGTCATCAAAAGTACCAGAGGCATATGCACAAACAAGTTCCTTCTTTCCATGTTTCTGTAACAACGCTGCAGCCCATGTATGATCAGATGCATCTGTTTCAAGAATGAATGGGAGATTTGTAACAGGCAGTTTTAATTTAGGAAGTTCTCTAATTTTGCTTTTTATGTTTCTTAATGCTGTAGTCATTTCATTGGACCATCCAATTTTTTCTTTCCTCAGTCTTTTCTGCAAAATCTTAGTATCTTCAGATTGCTTTTCATAGAACTGCCGGATGTAATTTAAGCAACCTAAAAATCTCTGAAGCATCTTTTCATCAAGGAGAATATCAGGGAACTTTAAAATATGGAGAAGGACATGAGGCTGAAGCTCGATATGACCCTGTTCTATATGCAATCCTAAATAGTCTATTCTGACTTTTCCAATCTAAAATTTTTCTTCTGAGTCAGATAGAACTAAACCATGCTTGTATATCATTTCATAAAAACTTTCTAAATGCATCTTGTGAGTATTTACATCCTCGTTGAACACAAGCAATTCATCAATATATACAATTACATATTCTACCCCTCCAAAAATATCTTCCATCCTTTTTCGAAATTCAGACGGAGCATTTTTTAATCCAATGGCATGACTGTCCATTGATATTGGCCATGGGGAACCGTGAAGGCGGTTTTATACCTGTCTTCTGGAAGAATGCCAATTTGCCAAAACCCACATTTAAGATCAAATTTGCTGAAAACATTGGCATTAGCTATTTTAGCAAGCAACAATTCTTTATTGGGAAGAGGATACTTGATAGGCATGAGAGCCTCATTCAATATTTTGTAATTAATTACCGACCTCTTCTTGCCACGTTTTTGCTCACTGTGTTTGTTGACATAGAAAGCTGGACAGGCCCATGGGCTTTTGCAAGGTTCAATCATATTTTGTTCAAGCAGTTGTTGAATTTCTTGTTTGCACAAGGCTTGTTCAGTAGGTGACATATGATTAGCACTTGCTTTCTGTGCTTTTGGAACATACCCTTCTTTATAAGGTAATGCTACAAAATATTTTTCCCTAGTCCAGAAAGCATCTGGCCTGCTTGCTGTGCAATCTTGGTGTAGCTTATCTGAGATCGCCTGCAATGTCTTTTGCCCGTGTATTTCTGCATGCTTGACAATTTTTTGAATCTTTGTAAGATTATGCATAGTGTCCTGCAAATTATCTTCTTCACTGGGCTTGACCTTAAGCTGGTACTCATTCTTTGCAGGAATCATAACAGGTCCCTCATTAGTATTAAATGTAACGGAATCTTTTCCAAAGGTAACTGGGAGGAATCTTTTCAAAAAATCTTGTCCTAACAAGACATCTGAGCTTGTATCAAAACTGTACAATGTAACATAAGTCTGTACATGATTCAAATAGACTGGAAGATCAGGAGATATATAGTTAATCTCCATCAATTCTTTATTTACAGCTCTGAAGGATAGTTTGGTAGGCTGCCAATAATAAGAAGGAATTGCACCAAACTTGCAGCAACTACACATTGCTCCAGAATCAATTTGTGCATCTAAAGTGTATTCCTTTACGTTTGGCAATTTTATTTTTAGAGGGATTACCACTTTATCTCCTATTCCCATGATGTTTACCAAATCTACTTCCTTAGATTTCATGGGCATTTCTTCTGGAATATCCTTCATCAGAATCCTCGCCAATTTGGAATTAGCATCATCATATTCAGAAATAAAATTTTGGAGTTTAGCTGATAATTGCAACATTTCTGATCTTGTTAAATTAATAGATGATTCCAAACTGCTAATTTTCCTCTTGAGAGTATTGATTTCATCCATACCTGTATCTTGAGAAGCTTCTGTAAAACTCAATGGTTTGAACATTGAATCAAACTCTCTTGCCCCGAAATGCTCATCCTCAGTGACACTTTTGGAAGGCAATTGTTTTTCTAAACTCTCCAGCTTTTCTTTCAATCTTCTCCTCGCTGTTAACTGGGATGGTGCAAGCTGGGCTAGCTGTGTCTTTATGTCGTTAATCTGATTCTGCAAATTATCTGTTTTGTTGAAGCAAAACATTTTAATGTCAGCAATAAAAGTTTCGTCAGAGTCAGAGGAATTAGATTCCAACCTTATTTTGCTGATATTAAGTAAATCATCAACGTCTGAATTAGAAGAATCACTGGATATTTCAAAATATTCTCCATCTGAGTGGGATATGAGATCTCAATCTTCTGGATTATGGACTGTAGTGAAAACATCCATAATCTTCAACTGTTTCTTGTTCTTTTTCTCTTTGCATGTATTTGCATAATGGCCTTCTTTCCCACATATAAAACAGGTTACTCTTTTAGAAGGCTTTGCTCTTTTCCTAAATACTGTCCTCTTCTTTTTGGAAAACTTAAAAGGATAGTATGTCTTCCTTGGAGTATACTTATCTGTCTTGCATGAGCATGAAACTTTTGGCACTCTCTTTTTGGATTTGCTACTACATCCAAAATCATAAGTTTATGCAAAATTATTACACAACTTTGTACTGAAATGCATCTGCTTTTTAAAATTCTTTTTAGCTTTTTCTGATGCACATTCTCTTTGCAGAATAGAAACTATCATCTGATGTACTGCAGCAAATGAAGAATTTTCAATTTGTACTTTGTTGGTCTCAATATACTGGTTAATCAAATTTGGAATTTTCCCTAGCATTGAAGCTATGTAATACCTTAGATAAGCAACATTGTGAGGGTCTGCTGCTTGATAAAGGAGTTTTTGCATAACACAATAATAATCATGTAGATAATCTATGTTACACAACCTTTGCGATAAAAAGAGTTGGCCATGATGTGCTGAATTCTCTGGCACAACCCCTATGAATCATGTTTTAATGCATCAAAAATGGCTCTTAGGGGATCTGTTGGATGTTCAATAATATTGTTCATTTCTTCTTCAAACAACTTTTCCCACCATTGTTTCAAAATGCCAGTAAAAGACCAAACAATTTGTGTAACTATATCTGACCATGGTGCTTTAGTTTCAGCTTTTCTCTGTAGTGCCCAAGCATGGACATTATGCAAGACTGTTATGACATCTTCACCTTTCATGCAATCAATATTTACTAAAAGTGTATTACCAAATTCTTTAGCTGATGGATTTTCAAATTTGGCAGGGACACTTTCCAAATTGTCTTTAAATCTAGAAAAAGGACTATCAACTGATGCGTCTTGTGCAAAAGTATCCCAGTCACCCTTCTTTCCTTTATGTGAGAATGTGAATGTATCACCTCTATCCCTTTTAGAACTAGTTTCTCCTTGGTTGTGGTCTCCAGAATTAGAGGTAACACTAGACATGGCCAAAATTTTTGGAGCAGATGGTTGGCCATTTTCTACAAAGGTTTTGAGACTGACGTAGCCCTTTGGTAATCTCAAACTTTCAACAGTAGGAAAAGTGGTTAGTCTATTTCTCATTAAATTTGTTTTCTCTCTGGCTAACATTGTTTCTTTTCTTACTTTTTCAATCTTAGTAGTATCTATATTATCAATGTTTTGAACAAAATACTTCTAAGACCATCTTTTGGTTCCTCTGTACTAGAAGAAAACTTCAGCTTTGAACTTGAAAGATCTACTTCCCTATAATGAGGTGGAGAAGTAGGCTGTGGTAGTGCATCTCTCAAGTGTTCAAGGGACTTGGAGATTATTCCCATGTTGGAATTGACATCATTCAATTTCTGTTTGTGCTCATTCTGGATTCCCAAACATTCATTATAACCAATGTGCATTTTCTTTATATGTTCTTTAATTTCTAGCACATCTTTGGCTATATCATCTATATTATGCAGCATACAAACAATCTGATAGTTTGTATAATTGTGCATCTTCTCTATTTCAGTTTGCTCTGCATCTGACATATTTTTCATTTGTATCCATTGGAAATCTGTCTTCAGAGTACCATTCTTGAAAGTTCTCCTAGAGTTAGTAGGCTCTAGATATCTTTCATTAATCTTTGCAATTGGATCCTGTGGGGCTCTGGGAAGGCTAAAGCTTTTTATATTAGGCAATACTGGTTCAAGCTGCTGATCTTCAAGTTGGAAACTGGAAGATGGACCAGATACACAGAATTGGTGATCATCAGATTTGTGAGTGAGAGGTTTCTTTTGATTCCTTTTGGGAGCAGAATATATGGACGATACTGGTAAAGGAGCAAGAGAACGCATAACTGGTGGAGGTATTACTGCTTTTGTACTGTCTCAACTTTCTAGAAATGGGGACCTATCCAAGATGGTCATGGACCTGACAAGATGAGGGCTTGTGAACCTGAGACCAGAAGAACCATCAGAGTGCTTGACAACAGACAATTGCCTAGGCTCTTTTGACGTTTGCAGTTGAGGATATCTTTGAGATAATGAAACATAAGTGCTATTCCATTCTTCTGGCAGAGTGCATTCTGAAAATCCTATCTGCAAGGGAGCAGTATTACCGGGACCAACTATTACTCCTTTCAAAGCTCTTGAGCACAGTTTAGGATTGAGTGGTGGCATTGTGCTTGAAACAAATCTAAGACAGATAGAAGAATGAAGCTGAGCAATCAAAGTTTGTGGGGCGACATTGAAACCATTGAACTGGATATAGGCATTCAGAAACTCATTTATATATGGATCACTCAACGAAACCTGATATCTGGGGATTACAGAAGACCAAACGGGACCATTATTAAGAGGACTCTGAAAACATCCCAGCAAGGCATCATTAAAATCATCCAGTCTAGTATCCAGAACACAAGTTAAGCAAGAAGTGTTTAATCCAGGTCTAACAAGTGGATTAATCCCAAACTGAATCATGCCTATATGAACATATTTGAACCCATGTTCCAAACCCCATTCAATATCTTCTTTTTTAATCAAAGGAATCTGGTAGACTTTCTGATCAGTGGAAATAGGTATATCCACGGAAGTAAAGCGAAATAGCTGAGCTACTCTAAACTGGAAAGCAGGAATTTTATATAACTTGTCTATTTCTATTTCTGGCAATGTCCAATTTGGTTGTGGCTCAAACTCTTGAACTATAACCTTTTCATCATATAATTTTTCTTCAGAAGATTTGTTCAAATACTTGTTCAGAAAAGACCATATCTTTTGCTTAGCAATTTTCCTATCATCGGGTGTTTGAACAACAAATTCATTCGAAGAACTAGCCATTGAGATTAAATACAAGTATGCACTTGAACAGAGGAGATAAAATCTTTGTGCTCCAGGAAAGCAAACACGACAGTCCGTCGCCTCAACGCTCTCTACCAAAGCCTTATCGCCGATTTTAACTTGTGAACAAGGGGATGGACATATATAACTCAATGGGAAAACCAGATAGTTATGAAAATTGTTTGGACAAAGAACTAGATGGCTCTGATACCATTTAACACACAGACGAAGTTGTGGAGCAAAAGTTGCAGAAATATGACCAGAATGATTTTATTCATATATGGCTGTGAACATTACAAAGGGACCTTTTTCCTTAGATAGACTGCTGCAGCATTTAGTAGATATGAGTTAGCCGAAGCATAACAAATCTACAGGCTACCTGGCATGCCAGCAGGCTGAGTCTCAAAGATCAAAACTTACAGACTCCTATACTGATCCGACCACTTTAGGTTCACACCAGCGGCAAGCACTGATGCGCAGGGTTCTCAAATCACCTAAAGACTTTGAACTCGGCTCGTGTTGCAAGCAGATCAGACAGTATGTCCGCAGATGCAGCGCAGGAGCAAAATTTGACTCAGACTACTTGACTCTAAGACTCCTAATTTCGGAATGCCCCCTTCTCCTCTCAATCCTAGTATTTATAGTTTCTTAGTAGGTAAACCGGTTGAAATTTTTACCGGAAACCTGCGACAGGAGGAATCTCCTTTTGGTATGAATATCACGCAGGAAATCATATCCAAAGGACTAACAGTAAGGAGCTAGATAAAAGATTCGGGCAAGTGGGTACTACCACTTGTTATCTCGTTGCTTAAAGGTAGTGCCATGTGGGGACTGAATCTGACATGGACAAGATCATATGAACAGTAGGCATGATGGCCGGAATCTAGGACATCGGCTCAAAATAATTACACAGTGGATATTTTTTAAATAAAACCCACGAAAAAGTAGAATATGACTAAGCTAGGCCATCGAACAATGGTATGTTCTATGCTTAAGAGCAATTTACTTCAATTTTCCTTATTAGCCCAATATCAGTTTCCATATTAGCAATTACATTAACATGACAGTAAATGCAAATAGAACATAAATAAAAAGCAGAAGACAAGCCAAGACAAGAGGACACAATATTTGGTGGATGCCAGGGAAAAACCCCAATGTGGGGAAACCCTTTGATCAAGTCTTCTTAATATTCTTCAAAAGTTCAACAGAGAGAGAAAGTACAATATACAAAATTCACTTGCCGAAACACAGTCAAATCTGTCCAGTTAAACTGCAGTCAACAGGATGCCCTAGCCGGAGAGTCAATGCTGGTCAACTTAGCAGAAATCTTCCTCCAAATTAGTTCGGTCAAACCCAGTCAATTCAGCCTCTAAGGATATACCAAATCAGCCCAAAACAGTCCAGAAAAATCTGGTCAAACTTGGTTAATGCACAATCAACTTTTGCGGTCAATGGCTCTGCAGTCAACGCTGGTCAAGCAGCTGCAAACACCTCGATTTTTGTTCCAGGAGCTGCAGCCTAAGAATAACAAACTTCCTGCCTGAAAATGCAGTCAAAAGATGAAGTTTGACTCTTGGTCATCGCTGATCAACGTCTCTGTAATAGCCCAAAAACAGATCTGAAATTTCGGCCTGCAATTTTAGTCAAAACAGCTCAACGCATAGAGCAGAAGGCTGCTCCTGCTTGCTGTACAAACCAATGAGGAGAGGAGAGAGAAAGATGAGTGATTGATGTGTGCCCAAATGAGGAAAGTGACTCCTCTATATATACACAACATTGAGGGTGAAGAGACGTGACTTTTGGGCTTCTGAGCTTACATTGATTCGCTGGCTGACCTTGACAATTTGTCCATAAATGAAATAAATTCATAATTCCATTTGTACATGTCAGAATGAGATGATTTTTAGACCAATCCTACACTTCTCGGAAAGAGGAATCCAATAAAAATATCAACTGCATCATATGAGCTGTCCAAGGTGGAGTTTGGCCCTAGTTGCCAAATTTAACATAGTATCTTACTAATGTGAAGTTAATGATATTGCCATTTTTTACAGTAATTACTTAATTGTTTTACCTTAACAAAAATTTAACTCATCACAAAAACTGTATCACCTTTGCACACAAGAGGGTTTTCCTCCTACAGTTAACACTGTAGTGACCACCAATAGTATATACTATAAATTGATGAATCTTAAGTTAAAGATTAAATGGAGTTTCATTTAATATATATGGGCAAGAGAACCCACTTTTAACTGGAATTTGTGAGAAGGATGTCTTTTGTATTTTACATAATTTATTGCTAAATTTGTGACCATAAGATTAGTGATTTGTGTCATTGCAGGGATATAGCTAAAATGTTAGCAGATGACTACAAGAAACGAGTCGTGATTGTTGATAGTTCGAATGAGATAGCTGGCGATGGAGACATACCTCATGCAGGGATTGGCAGTGCTCGAAGAATGCAAGTGCCAAATGTTGATATGCAACATAAAGTATTTCTGCATCTGTATGCATGATGCTATTCTGCTACATCTGTAAACATGAAATTTAGTTCTTTGTTCAAGATCACTTCTGACAATGGCTGCATTACTTGGACACAAACTTTCTTTCCATTTACTTAACCCGAAGCCTTGTATGACTCCGCACAATGTTGACGGTTGAACAAACTATTACTAAATTGGTCAATTGTTACCTTGCACATACTATTTGTGACATCATAAAATACGATTCTTCTCAAATAACTGCCATTTTGAATAATTCTTCCTTCTGAGGAAAATTAATATATGGTATTATTCATCATTTTCAAAAGGAGTATATGTGACAACTCAGCAATCAAGGATATGGTCATGATCTATCAGTTTTTGTCATTGCATCCATTATGTAAGAACAATCCATCCAATCAGAGATGTATCATGGCTTCTGGATTTAACTCTCAACTTCCTATTTGCATTATTTCATTATTATTTTTTGTTCCTTTTGGAACTTTAAGTCTCAAAGAAGCGAGTACTAACAGAAGTTTGGGCCTTTGCATATTTTATCCTTCCATTGTATGGTAAAAATATATTATGTCGGAGATTCATGCTCTTATAGGTCTATGGGCATGCTTTGTACAACTTTTCTACCTTTATATTTTTATTCCCCTGCAATATTCTTGAAGCAAAGGTGATGATGGTTTGAGACATCATTAGGTGCTAATGGTAGGCCATGCACTGTATTCCGTAAAGAATTGCATTTTTATATTTTTCCCACCAGCTCCTGTGGGCTTGCCACTTGAGTCATCTATCAGGCTCAGAAATCACGTATCACTCAAGTACATAACTTATTCATACTGAAGGCGCAGGGATTTCTTGCTCTTCCAGCGAATTTGTTTTGTCAAAGAGTACTAGAAGTAAAATCTGGAAATTCAGTTTCTTTGACTTTATTGAGATTCATGATATAAGGGCAAGACATATGGTGGGATTTGTAGAATTGTGAATGGAAATTACATTTGGTCTTTTTCAACATACTGCACTTGTATACTAGGTGTCAATACATTGTAATGGTTGCTGTCTTTACGTCAGTAGCATGAAGCATCAAAAGAACATTCCTTAGGTTTTCCTGCTTACTTTCATTGTCTCACCACATCTGATCACCTTGACAGAAATTATCCTTTCATGTCTCAAAACACATGTTCATATGCCAATAAAGTTCCACTGTGCGGTAACACGTAGTGTTTTTGGAGCTGCTAGAGCCTAGATCTAGCACGCAGATCCAATCACAAACATAGGATTCCGAGATTCAGTACAAATTTCGGTTAAGGGCTTTTCGATTTTTTTATCTGGAATCTGAAATTTAGCACAAATTTCTGTAATGGGTTTGATTTATAAACTTAAGGACAGAGTCTGAAGTCAAGCCAGCTAGCCTTCGAACTGCATTTGCTATGCAAGTGCAAAGTAGATCAATGCTGCTTCAGTCAATCTCCGGGTTTTGTTTATAAATTGAACAATCAATTTACTGTCGTTTACCGTAATGCTGACAGTTATATGGAGTTTGTTTAAAATGTCATTTTGACTTACCCCTTTCAGTGAACATTATTTTTACTGGTTAAATTTTGTTTATGCTATTTATGTAAAGAATAATGTCTAGTGATCTATATAATTTTAATTAATTAGAGAATAGCCACAGCATCTTTAATTAATTAAAATTATATATTTAGATTGGTTAGATCACATAAAGATTATTTAGACATTAAATTGTAA
>APFE030719060.1:4112-48848 GCA_000404065.3 Pinus taeda | reverse complement strand
AACAACTTTCCATCCAAGGAGATTCGAAGCCAAATCATCCTCACTCAACTTGGAATCAGTTTGGTGAATGAGGTGGATAGAAACTTCGGAGGCTTGAGTGGTTAAGAATTTTGCCCAAACTGGTTGGCGCGGTTGCAACTCTGAGACAGAGCACCAATGGCGCACCCTTTCTTTAGGATTTTCCCCATTGGCGCGGGCATAACACAGGGCACCCACGCTAATGCAAAAAGGGCTATTTTTAGGGGCAATGAGCAGGAGATGTCTTAAGGGCATATGAAGCTCATGTCTAGAGGTGAATAAGGCAAGTGGTTTCAAGTCTTGTCACTTCTCACAAGTCCCGGAATGGGTCCTCCAAGATGCGGGAGAGGGGTAACAGGGACGGTGACAAACGGTGAAAAATTACTGTGTAACAATGCAAACCTATCAGCAGGCGTATAATCCTAATATGTACCAACAACCTACGTAGTTTCCACCCCCTCTACATCAATTTCTACCAGCACCTACCAACACAACACCTCCTATGCGTCAATTGCTACCTGCACCTACTAACACATCACCACCGCAGGCACTAGCTAATATAAACCCTCCACAACCTACATTGCTGCCTACACAACCCATACCTAACCCAAATCACAATAGGACATCTCAACTGGTGCAAAACATAGATATCCAACCCTTTCTAACATGCATGATTACAATGATCCCTATGAACGAAATTCAATTACGATCAGGGAAAATAGTTAATAAAGGAAAATTGGTTGTGGTTATTGAAGAAGAGGTGCCCTTCTCGTCATCTGAAAAACAATTACAAAATGAAAAATAACAAACAACGAAAGAAGAATTAACTGAACCACCATATCCGGAGAGACTAATAGTAAGGAAAGAAGAGGTCCTGCTTGAATATGACTCGGAAAATGAGCTTAGGAACATTTGTATTAAAATAACACTTTTACAAGCAATCCGAAACATCCCTATATACACTAAAATTGTCAAGGATCTCCGCATCAAGAAACCAGGGAGAAAAGGACATAAAAAGCAGAATGCCAAAATTATGAGTCAAATGTCCACAATGATTTTAGATATGCTTTCCAAATACAGTGACCCTGGAAATCCCATCGTCACTATCAAAATAAATGGAGTGCTTCTGCCAAATACTCTTGTAGATTTAGGGGTTGCAATAAATGAAATGACCTATGAAACAATTACATCACTACAACTTCTTGGATTGAAAACTACCCCTATCCTTTTAGAGATGGCAGATAAATCCATTGTCAAACCAATAGGATCCTTGGAAGATATAGTAGTCACTATTTCCTCCTGGCAATATCCTATAGACTTTGTAGTCATTTCTCCAAAAAATTCTAGACCTGGACACCCTGTGGTCTTGGGAAGGCCATGATTGGCAACCGCAGACGCTGTCATTGGATGCAGAAATGGGGAAATGACCATTTCAAATGGATCTCACAATCAAACATTTTCCATCTTTCCACCTACTCAAATAGCTGCCGAAGTACCTGTATGGCTCAAAAATCCTTATGGAAACAAAGACTACATGTTTCCATTATTAACATTAGAACAATCTAGAGGTCTCTAGGAACACTCTGATGAGCATGTTTTGCAACAATTTCTAGCTGATAGTTCTTGCATCAATTATCCCATCTCATTTAATGGTTATCAACATGTGTTTAGTGATGAGTTTTAGGAAACTTGCCATCCAGCTATCTTCATCTCATTTGCCAACATGGAGGAAGGCTGCGATCTCACCACAGAACCTGTGGACATGTTTGAAGGGAAAATCCTACATATTGGCATAGGATTGACTGCAAAACAATGACAACAGTTGATGAGCATGGTTTGTGAAAAAACCAAAGCATTTTCATGGGATTACTTGGATATGAGAGGTATACATCCAAACACTTGCATCCATCATATCTACACAAACGAAGAAATGAGACTTGTTCGGCAACCCCAGAGGCAAATGAACCCCGCATTAAAAGATATTGTTAAAGAAGAGCTTTAGAAACTTCTGGCCACAGATTTCATTTACCCCATTTCTGATAGCAAGTGGGTGTCACCTTTGGTAGTAGTCCCAAATAAGAATGGAAAATGGCAAATCTATGTCAACTATAGAGAATTAAATAAGGCCACACTGTGTGATTATTTTCCATTGCCTTTTATCGATCAAGTTCTCAACACACTCTCAAGTAAGAAATATTTTTCTTTTCTAGATGGTTATAGCGGATACAATCAAATACAAATAGCTAAAGAGGACCAAGAAAAGACCACCTTTGCATGCCCACGGAGTACGTATCTGTATAAAGTCCTTCCCTTCGGTCTCTACAACGCCCCTGCCACCTTCCAGAGAGCTGTGCTTGCTATCTTTCTGACCTAATCAATGACTGTTTGGAAGTCTATATGGACGACTTCACAGTCTATGGGGATGATTTCCCGCAAGCTTTGGAGAATCTAGAAAAGGTATTGATCCGATGTCAAGAAGCCAACCTAGCCCTTGCTAGTGATAAATGTAGGATGATGCAAACTAAGGGAATTGTTCTAGGCCACCATGTATCATTTGATGGAATTCAATTCGATCTTGTTAAGAAATTTACTGCATAACATAAATAATTACTGAGAGGAATAAATATAAAAATAACCAGCAACAACCATAAACACATAAACACAAATGTTTATCTAGGAGAACCCCAAATCCGGGGAAAAACCCAACCTAATAAGATCGCATTAGCATTGGCCAAAACCTTGGCCAATCCGACCAAGTGAGCCTTCACCACTCACCTCCAGGTCTTGCATTACAATGAAGTCCTTCCAACCTTTTATAAGCTCCATTACATATAATACCACGACCAGAATACTATGGGTGCACAATACCATGTGCCCTAAAACCATCACTATTTAACCTGGTCAACTTTGACTCTATCCTGAGTCAAGTTTACCTAACAATTCCCCCCTTAAACTTGACTTGGGGTTCCTTGACTAACTCCAGCCAAACCTGCTAAGTGAGACAATCCCACTCACTCTAGCTCTTACCCCCCTCAAAGTTTTTACCTGGGGTATTGTTAACCTGACATCCCCCATATCACCTAGGTCTAACCCAGACTTTACGGTGATCACCGAGGGGTACACATGCCTTACCAGGTCTTACAGTAGTATGCCCATTTACATGCAATAATTTTGACTTCATTTTTTTTTTTGTTTATTGCTGCTACAATTCTGATCCATCCTCTCTCAATTTGATTTGCTCAAAAATTTCTATCAAACCACTCCAACTGAGAGCCCAATGAGAACCTCATAGATTCCAGCAACGGTGGCCTCACGTAGCAGAAAATGAACAATTTTCGAAGCCGCATGAACAATTTTCTTTTGCTGACCTTCTTTAAGTAGCTGCATGAATCTCGAACAATTCATCAGCATGTTCCAAACTGGTAAATATCGCAAATGCACTGTGATCCTTGGCAGTTACGACACTATCTTCTACACATTCTCCTTGAGGTTCTTCCGCGCACGATTGTTCCACCATTATTTTCCAAACCCAGATCTGTAAAAAACTGCATTGATCTCATGAGGCACTATAAACCCCTGGCAACAAAGAATCCCTTTGAAGCCAATATCTGGCTCTGATACCAATTGTTAATAAATTTACATAATGAAATTTCATTATCCTTGGCCAAAACCCTGGCCAATCGGACCAAGTGAGCCTTCACCGCTCACCTCCAGGTCTTGCATTACAATGAAGTCCTTCCAGCCTTTTATAAGCTCCATTACATATAATACCACGAGTAGAATACTATGGGTGCACAATACCATGTGCCCCAAAACCATCACTGTTTAACCTGGTCAACTTTGACTCTATCCTGAGTCAAGTTTACCTAACAGATCTGGCAAAAATCGAGGTAATTTCACGTATCCCTATTTCTAGCTCACAAAAGGAGGTAAGAATTTTTCTAGGGCATGCAGGATATTATCAAATATTCATTGAAAATGTTAGTAGAATAGCAATAACATTATTTATATTGTTAACTAAGGATGATGACTTTGTATGGAATGTTGACTGTCAACAGGCTTTTCAGGTACTGAAGGAAAAATTGTCTACAGCTTTGGTGCTAAGAGGACCAAACTAGTCCTTTCCCTTTCACATTTGTACAGATGCTTCAAATACCGCACTAGGAGTAGTTTTGGGACAAAGGGAGGATAATTTTCCCTATGCCATTTACTTTGTTAGCAAAAATATCTCTCCCGCTGAATTAAATTATACAGTCACTGAAAAATAGCTATTAGCACTTGTACATGCCATAGGGAAGTTTAGACATTATATTACTGGTTATGAGACATTTGTCCATACAGATCATTCTACTGTTAGATTTTTAATGAATAAACCAATTACTAATGGTAGGATAACTAGATCGTTGTTGCTTTTACAAGAATTTAACATAACTATAATTGATAGGCCTAGAAGGGATAATTTGGAAGTTGAAATTTTATCGCGTTTAAATCTTATGTAGGGGAGCATGCCAATGCCAGTGCTTGATGAATTCCCAGATGAAGATCTTTTTGCCATTTCTACCATTACTCCTTGGTTCGTTGATGTTGCCAATTATTTGGTATCAGGAAAAATGTCGTAGAACATGTCGACTCGGGAAAGGCATAACATAGTACAACGCAGTGCGAGTTACTCATGGATTGAGAGAGATCTATTCTATACAGGTCCAAACTTAATTATAAGGCAATGTGTGTGGGAAGACAAAATGCATGACATACTAAGCACCAGTCATAATGAGCCTTGTGGCGGCCATTTTGCCGATAAAAGGACGGCATACAAAGTTCTCCGCATCGGATACTATTGGCCTATGCTCTTCAAGGATGCCAAGAAGTTTTTTTTAAGTTATGACACTTGCCAAAGAATGGGGAGGCCACTGGCCTTCGATGAAATGCCCCTTCATCCGCAAATTGCTATCAAACCCTTTGAGAAGTGGGCATTGGACTTTGTAGGGCCCATCTCCCCAATGTCAAATAAGAAAAAATATATTCTGGTATGCGCTAATTATGTCACCAAGTGGGTGGAGGCTAAGGCACTTCACGCTGCCACGGAAAAGGCAGTGGTGGAATTTTTGTTCGAGGACATCTTTACAAGATTTGGGGTCCCATGGGAAGTTGTCACTAACCAAGGAACCCAATTTACATCAAATTTGGTCATAGCACTTACAGAACAATACCAAGGGAAGCACCACATATCGACTCCCTACCACCCCCAAGCTAATGGGTAAGTGGAGTCCACGAACAAGGTGTTGGAATCCATCCTCACAAAGACAATCTAACTGCATCACAGAGATTGGGCAGAAAAATTACTAGAGGCACTTTGGGCTTACCAAATCATGTTGAGGAATGTAACTGGGCATACTCCCTATGAGGTAGTCTTTAGTAAACAAGCGCTTTTTCCCATTGAATTTCAGGTAGAAACATTTAGAACAACTATTCAATTGGGCATGAATTTAAATGAGGCTCAAGAGAAAAGATTGATGCAATTGAACAAGCTAGATGAAATCCGACAAGATGCCTACCACCAAACTGCATTATTACAAAACCAAAGAGCCCGATGGCACAATAAATTCATTAAGAAGAAATTCTTCTGTCCAGGCGGCTGGGCCTTATTATATGATAGTAAGTTTAAGCACTTCAAAGGTAATTTTTCTACAAGATGGTTGGGACCATATGAGGTAATTGAAGTTTTTGATAATGGCTCAGTTCACATCTGTACCATTGATAATGATAGGACTTTTTTTGTGGTAAATGGCCATCGAATTAAAGTTTATCATAAGCCACTCTCACGTGATTAGTTTTTGCAGGAAATTCAAAAGGATCTAGGATTGGAGCTGATTCATGCAAAGGGCCAGCCCCTTGCAGGTTTAGTTGATTAATTTTTATCTATTTTATATGTGTGTGTGTGTGTGTGTGTGTGTGTGTGTGTCTATAATAGTGGGTTGTCATTTTTGTTATCCACAGGTGATCCTCCCACAACCCATGTAGAATAAAGGAGGAATTCACCTGGAGAAAGTTTATCCCTTTAACCAGGCCTGGTGGATTACATATGGAAAAGGAACTTGTGGAGTCTCCTTTGGAAGCCTTCAGACTCTCTAAATATGAAGCTCTCGAGTAATGGCTGATCCAGGCTCGTAAATGAAATGGACCAACAATAGTCTAGGGATTCCTTGAGTACAAAATTGTTCTGCTCTGGGCTGAGAATTATTCTTTTCTAGGCCCAAAGGAATAAATATGGAAAAGAACCCCCTTGGAGCTCTCTTTTTGGCACTTCCAGCTCCCTAAAAATAAATGCCCCAAGCAGACACCATTCCAAGCCTGGTTAAAATCCATGGATGGTAAGCAGTTCTTTATCAAGATAACAAGCAATATGGTCAATGATATGCAAGCTGGAGATTTCGGGAGGGTGGCATTTGAACTATACACTAAACTATGTTCATTCCAAATGTTTTTTTATGTGTGTGAATCTCAGAATCTGGTGCTACCTAATTCTATTAAGATGACTGTGTTTTTGGTTGATCATAATACTTCTATGTCATAAAGGCCACTGCGCTTTACTCTGTCCAAGAACCTGTCTCATATTGCACATACAGACTTGAGAGCTTGATTAAGGGAGGGTTCTACAATCCCTTAGCTATTGCCAAAACACACACGAGATCACCTTGCAACATTCGTTCGTGTAAATCCAGGCTTGTGTGATATGTAGTCGAGGAATGCTCAGGACTATCAATTTTCTCAAAATTAAAGAACATGTTCATATAATCAGTATTTTATCCACCAAGGCATAGCATGTCAACCTTACATAATTTGGGCACCAGCACACAATTGCAGGGGGTGTTGTTCGAACACATGGAGCTCACACTCAATGACAAATCACTTAAGTGGTTGAGGTATGTGCTTGTTTTTGCTTGAATTTTATTGATGAGTAGTTAAGTGTTAATCATTTTGATGCATGCCTCGAGATCTATCATCTGATCATCATAATAATCCATTTCACATCTCGCCTGCCTAAGTCCCGATTTTATAAGCAAATATCCCTCCAATATTCCACAATCATCGTTGGCGATTCACCCTTATTGTGTCATAATAACCGCTCCCTGCTTAATTTTCATTCCATAATATCCCCTGTCATCATGGTGGTAACCCGCTGCCTCATCGCAGAGGAGCTCACACGCTCTCCCCAAAAACTGCATTCTGCACTCAACTACCCATGCTTCCCAACAAAGAAGGCAGAACAATTTCCACCATGGAACTAATCCCTGGTATCTGATTGCCATTATGGAACCGATCCCCTGTTCCAGTGGTAGTTAAATGGAGAACACTTGAAGACAGGGGCCGAGAATTAATCAGAGTCTGGTAGCAAAAATTGTAGTTGAACCATAGGTGCCATGGGAGCCGACAGACATGAACCAACCTTCATTCAGTTCTTGCATAACCTAGAGTATGATTAGTGTAAAGGAAGCCTGGAAGAAAAAGGTTGGATGCCTTTTCTCCAGAAGTTCCAAGGATATAACGACCAAGTAGCGCTCACATTTGCTAAAAGGTTAGATGGTGAAAAGGCCAAAGTCGACAATCTGAGCTTTAAAATCACAGAGGAAACAATTAGTAAGGCCACAGGTCTACCATCTGATGGTGAGAAATTCTTCAAAGGCGGCCAGTTGGAAATACCAAGTTGCACAGGGTTCTTAAAGCTAGCTTACAAGACAATTAGCTGGACAAAGGGGGTGCTTCGTAATTGCATAGAAGAGTGATGGTATCCACTCCTAACCATGTTATAGCGTTTCGTAACCTATGAGGGGAGGTTCGTTGTGGTCTTCCTCTATCACATCCAGCTCCTGGTTCACTTCACAGAGGGTAAGAATATCAATATCCCTCATTTCCTAAGGTTGAGCTTGTGAAAAATGGCTAAGGGAATATAGTCATAGGGCAAAAGGCCTGACATGACATTATATCACCATAGTTTGATCAAGATTTTGATTGTGGCTGAGCTGAGGCAATGGAGGCAGTCGTGGGAGGACTTCCTCATAGAAGCATTCCCTGGACAAGAGACACAAATGAAAGGTCGGCAGTGTAAAGTGGGTATAACCCTCAAAATTAAAGAAGCCATTCCCCCATCAAGGTCTATATCTACTCCTACCCATTCTCCTACCCCTGTTTCTACACCCCCTCCTACGATTGTAAATTGTGTGAAGGACAACACACGAAACATTCTGAAGGAGACACCCACAAGGCCATCACAAAAGAGGAAAGGTGATTAGGTAGAGCCCATCCAACCAGTCCAAAGCCCCTTGATACAGCGCGATGCTCGGAACTCCCCAGAGAAACCACCCTTCAATACTAAAAGCATCACTCCGAAGACCCTCATTTCCCTGTAACACTCCCCCGATTGTTGTGGCCAAAACTTCGGCTCAAGGATGTTGCGAACCCATAGTATGGGCCGCACCCCGCAAATCATGGTTAAAGGAACTAACTCGGTCCATGTCAATGTTTCGTCCTCCCACAATGATAGTCCCCCGCAATCCCAATTTCCCATAGAAGATGAGGTCACGGCCCCAATTAAGCTCCAAATCCCGGAGGATATCGCACGGGATATGGAGGCTTTCTCTCCGACTGAACCGACAACGGGCGAGAATGCTGCAAAACCTACCTCACATCTGTTACTGTCTAAGAATCATAAGGGAAAATCACCAAGAGGGAGTGCTTCACAGCAATCCAAAACACTGGCTAAGAGTGCTACACTGGATGTAGAGGAAAAATTGAAAATCATGCTTGTGAAGTTGCAGAAGGCAATTGCTAAATTGAGAGAGTATGCACACAAATATAAGGTTTTGTTTCAATTTGTGCAGGACATAAACCAACAAGTTCAAGATTCCATTATGAAGCTATATGCGCAGAATGATTCCTCAGTACACAAAAATAAGCACCTCCTACATTTGAAGGCAGCTCGGAACAAACCTGTGAAAAGTTTGAACACTAAGGGACTGGCGTTCCTCATTAAGACTGATGGTCTATGATAGCAGTCTCCTTCAGTTGCATAGTTCCTTTTTGTTGGATGCATGAGGACATGCATCACGCTAAGTGTGGGAGGATTTTGATCCTCAGTTTTGTTCTTATTACTGTCGGATTTAATTCCCATTTTTCCCCTTTTTGTTACCATGGAACCCATTTCTCTACTAAATCACTATCCTAATCCTATCTCTGCTCTCCACTTGAGGTAATCCTTCTCATGGTTGCATTTAGCTAATTATTGGTAGATTTAAGTAAATAGAAGTGGCATATTCTCAAACTAACTTATTATTATTATCTAGTGTAGACTCTTGGCAGAATGTGAAGGTTGATCCCCAGAAGGAGCAGTTGATGCATGAAGACCTTCTACTTTGGTACTCAAGGGCTACATGCAGATGGGCACTCAAATAAAGAAATAGATAAGGTTGCAGCATGTTCTGTAAGACAAGAGGGCATAGCCACAAGTAGCACACATCATGATCTTGAGATCCTCACCCGATTTTCCTCAATTCCAGCATATACAAAATTGGGAATTGGTTACGAATGGATAGACCAATTCCAAATGCCTATTTGAACCAACTCACCTGAAAGGAGTAATGCGGATTCACTCGTTATTTTTATTTTTTGTTTAATTGTTATTAAATGCCTATAAAGGTGATTGAATGTAATATGTTAGGGGTCGTAGACCGTAGCACTGTGGCACTGAACTTATGAAGTAATTTTGATGTATGATAAAACCAGTTTGAATACAATCGTAATGCTATTGTTTTGAAGCAGTTTTCAAATGTGTTCATGGAATGAAGTTCATGTTTTAACTGTGTATCGAATCATTTAAGCTACTATAAGTTCTCCAATCCTAGGTGTGGTCGGGCCCACCCATCTCGGATTGTTTGTATTTTGAAACAACGGTGACACTATAACCCTAGATTTGCTTAATTCCCTTTTACAGTTCGGTCGTGTGAATTATTATTTGGTTGATGGATTGTTGGTAATGCTTACAACAGTCTTTTCACTTTTATGAATCACAATTGTATTTTGGTGTGATTTCGTGCCTTTCGAACCAGAGCCACCACATCACTTTGTTTTCCCTCACCTGGAACCCATTATATGGTCATTAATATATTGATTGGAAATTTCACCCATAGTGGATGACTCTTTCATATAGCTCTATATGAAAATAATTTCAATTGAATTGAATAGGCTCTATCTATTTTCCTTAAATCAACCTCTGTTTCATTGAAAAGAATCAACTTAAATCAATCCCAATTGCAACATTACAGAGGCGTTGAAGATAAGCTGGCACTAGTTGGATCGTCCGAGAGACTTAATGAACTTAATTAAATTATCGAACTAGTAGTTTAAATACATGTATGTCTAAGTTGCACAAATGATTAATTGATTGTTTTATTGTGGATTGATACATTGTGAAACAATATAAACATTCCAGGGACATTCCCAAAAGAATCATTCTATAGTTACCATTTATCTCCTCTGCTCATTCATTTGCTAATACCGGTGGTAAATTTAAATGACCATCCTCACTTCTGTGTAAAAGACAATCTCCTTTGAATGAATGATTCCTTTCTCATATGTTAGGGTGTTTACTCCATGAATAGATCATCATTCCGACTTACATCAGTGTTGTGATTTGTTTGATTGTTGCATAGAATTAGATATAGCCTTCAGGATTGATAGTTGGGAATTAAGTGAGATAAGTATAATAGTTGTTTTCATTTATTAGAATTTTGTAAGTGATCCATTGAATACAAAACATAAAGATAAAGAAAAACAGAGTAATTCTTCCAATTGGTGCAGTATAATTGGTTCATTGAAGCATTGATAGGATAGATCACTTGTTGAATTAGTAGTTGGATTGTCATATATTAGTGATCATTATTTGCTCTTGTAACGAATGATTATGGCATCAATAGTTTAATAAGCTGAGTGGTGATTATCATAGGGTTGTTTGATTGCTTTCAAAGAATTGTCATTATAAAATGCTTGTTGAAAACGATTGAATGATTTTTCATATAGAGTTTGGTACCAACATGCAAAGTTTGATTAGGGTTTGGTGTGAATAGAAGTTCATTTTTACTAGGAATATTTAGTTAAGTGTAGATTTGAATGTTGGGATTTGTGAAGATTTTAGGTAAGATTTGATTGTTGGGTTTTCTCATTAGATGATAAGATTTGCAAGTATTTCTTTCATAAATCATTAATAAGGAAAACATTGAACTTTGACATAACCTGAACAGAGGAAGCGTGAGGCAATTCGTGCTTATGAACCTCGGGTTGACAATTAACCTTAAGGGATTTAATTTGACAAATTAATATCTCAACAATTGCTTCTTGATGACATCCTGGAACAAATTCCAAGTGGGTGAGGCTGAAAACAATGAGGGTTCCCTCTCGTCCTTCTGCTCATAGTAGGTTTCCCATTAGTCCTTGACGTGGGGGGCAACTTTGAGAAGTGCAAAAGTGATATTTCCCAGGATAGAATAATCATGAACATAAAAATATTCGTCTAGCAGATTTAACCATTTATCTACGACATCCACATTTATCTGACCCTCAAATATGGGAATTTCAAAATTAACTTGTACCTTAAAGTGTGTGGCACTTCTAGAGTAGCTACTAGAAGTAGATGCGCCACCCCTGGGTATCCGTTGAAGGATCTAGGCAGAGTTGTCCATCATCGTGTTCCTTTGTCTCTCGAGGGCTTCTTCGAGCAAGATTTTGAGAGGATCTCTTGCCCCCTCGTATTTCTTTTCATATGTAATGGGAGGCTGTTGGGATTTGTGAGGCTATTCTTGCAAAGTCTCGACCAATTCAAGCCCTAACTCCTTATATCTCGACCTCGTTGGGGACATGCAAAGAAAAACAGAGAAAGAGTAGACCGCTCTGATACCACTGATCCAGATTTAAACACGAATGCAACAAATTACGTATATAACCATAAATACAAAGATGCAACAGAAATAAAAGTTCATTTCATTAATATCAAATACTAAAATATGCTTACAAATAGAATGGAAATAAGATTAGCTCGGGCATTGGTAGGTTATCTATGAGAAGAGATGTGGCAGCTACATGCCTCTAAACTGTGTTACAATGAGGCTCAAAGGCCAATTTAATATTGAGAAACAATGGAAAACCTTAAACATCCAAAAACCTAACCCTAGGAGATGAAGCGCCAAACTATGGGACCTGTTTGGGTAAATTGGTACATCAACTTCCCGAGGTTGTAACTTTGGCATACGATCTCCATTTGACACACACAATACCTCGTTAAAAATATCGATCTGAGGAATACAAATTTTGAATGACCAGCATCGGTCGAGGACCCATGTTGGTCCCAAATTTCCCCAAAAAATGTTGTTTAGGGCCTCAAAGTGGCTCTAGAAGTTCAGGACCCGAAAAACTGCTAAAAATAGTAAATTATGCTACAATTAAGGAAACTAAGAAACTAAAAGAATCAAATGGTGGGGGTCCAAGTGGAATAGGAGGGTGGCCACCAATATCCACCTAGATCATGTTCTCCCCTTGAGCTCTCCCAACTCCCAAACAATGGTGACAATGGAGGGTTTTTCCTTACAACTTAGTCAATGGCAATCAAGGTCTCACTTGATCCAGCTTGACGTATATCTATGACACAGTTTGAGCCTTCCACTGGTCCTTGCGAGCTTAGGAACCTAGCTCTTGAGAAGCACATCACATCAACCCCTTTCTTTGTTTCTCCTGCTAACTTTTTCAAAAAGGAGAAAATACCAACCCCCTCCTCTTCCCCGAATTCCTTTTTTTAAAGGGAATCCCTTGGTATAAGGAGTAATTGTTTCCTCCAACTGTCTTGGGAGTTAGGAACTCTTGTGGTCCTCCATGAGTTTTCCTTTGCTCAGATAACACACATTCTTCTAAATTCTAACCATTGGCTTTAAATAAGAATTAAAAAGTCTTTCCTAACTCAATTAGGTCGTTAACTAACCAAACAACCTATCAACTTCCATAAAAAGTAATTACTTAACAATTAAACATGTTTGTAAAAGATAGAAATAAAACCAAGGTAAATAGGAATGTTACAAAATATATATATATATATATATATATATATATATATTATTTATTTATTTATTATTTTGAAAACTATTTTCAATTTAATGTTTAAATCATTTTTTTTTAACTATTTATCATAATTTTTAGTCTCAATTATTTTTCACAATCTATTTTTAAAAATATTCATTTATATAATATAAAAGTATAAATAAAAATTAAATATAACAAAAATTCAATACCTTCATCGTGAAGAAGTCAAACAACAATCCAAGAAACAATCAATTGGACATAACTCGGTTTCTTAATGAGCTAAGGTCCATTTGCCAACTAGTTTAAACGTAAATTGTCAAAGGAATAGAAACAATCAAATTAGAAATAACTGGGTTTCATAACGAGCTAAGTTCTTTTTGCTAACTAGTTTAAACATAAATTGTCAAAAGCATGAGTGATATGGAAAATGTTTCTTTTCTCCAATTATATGGTTTAAGTTTCCAGAAATAGTTATTAGAAATAGTTGTAAGTTAGCCTTTTAATATTTATGAAATAATTATTTTATTAAGTAATTATTTTACTTAATAAAATAATGATAACCAATTTAATTAAGTGAAATGTATTCATTGTAGTTAAAGAAAAAAAAAAGAAAAAAGTTAATTTAAATATAAATTATATAAAAAAAATAAAAATAAAAATCTATTTGATATTGGCCTATACAACATAAATTCAAAACATATTTCTTCATAATGATTTATTATATTTTTATTATATTTTTTTCCACCATTTATATTTATCTTTACGAATATATATTAATAAAATAAAAATATAAATGAAAAATAGATGTAACAAAATATCAATACTTTAACTATGAAAAAGTCCAATGAAAACCCAATTCTAACAATTAAATTGGGAAGAAGGATACTAAGGCAGAGGAATTGCGAGGACGGTCAAAAGTGGTTGAAATCTGGGCAAAAAAAATTCAAAAAATCTTGTAGTAGACCTCTTTGAATCATGTTTTTGATGGTGGAAATAGATTGAGCATCATCAAATGACAAACGTTACCTAGATTTACAAAAATCTATTTTTATCAAAACCTTACCATAATTTCTATGATTTTCCTAGAAAAAGACAATCTATTTAGGCAACTGCTCAAATTGGGCATAGAACCTCTCAATGGGTTAAGCCCCCCTTTCCAACTAATTTAAATATAAATTAAATACGTTAATTATTTAAAGGTTATTATTTGTTGGGTTTAACATTAATAATGTTAATTATATAAATATCTTTCATATGTATTAAAATTTTCATTTAAATTTAAAGGTTACATTATTATTTTTTGGGTTTGACATTAATAATGCTAATTATATAAATATCGTCTTAGATCTAAGATTTTTGTGATCCATATGGTAAGATATAAGTCCTTTTGGATTAATTACATCTTTAGGATTTGGTTGACGTTTCCAGCCAACTAATGTGGTTCATCCTCAGGACAAAATCTTAACGATGTGATTAGTCCTGTGATTAGTCCCAAATACTTATATCTATATAAATATCTTTCAAATGTATTAATATATATTATTAATTTTGAAGGTGAGAATTATAATTTTTGTTTTTTTATTGATTAAAATGGTTAACATTAGTTTTATATTTTTAAATAATTCAAGTTTGAAGGTTTTTTCTTAAGGAATTGTCTTTACATCAATTTTTCGAACTTTCTGGTGCTCAATCTGGTGGAAAATTTTGAGGTGAAATCTTGATTTGTGTTATTTAAATTAGTTTTTTTTACTGTATATATGGATTAAGCGCCGTGAAAACTCCTAGGCCGCTTCGATTGTGCAGGGGTTACCCATCAAACTTGTGATTTCACAAAAATAGTTAGAGAAAGTAGACTAGAAAAACCCACTGAAAAAGTTTCCAGAAAATCGCACTAAAGACAACTCTTTTTTTCAATGGTGTTTTTTATATTTCACTACATTAAATATTATGAATAAATATCATGGGTGAATAAACTTTAATCTATAAACTTATCATAAAATCAATCACTCTTCTCTTAATTACTTTATTATTAAATTACAATAAAAAATTATATTTTTAAATAATTTTAATGTAATTTTATGTTTTTAAATTATCTAAGTTTGAATGTTTATTACACAACTTTAAATTCATCGCATCAAATACCATGGGCCTGTAAACTTGAAATCATCATGTATAAATATCATGGGCCAATATGATAAGCCTATAAACTTTAAACCATCAATTGTAAATCCGTCAATGACTAAATCAAGGTTATGTTAATGACTTTACCATCAAGTAAAGACAATAACATGATTAGTTCTAACTAACAAGAATTATTGCTCCCTCTCCACGTCAATATGTTAGAGATAGGAGTTGTCTTTAGTGCGACTTTTTAGAGATTCCGGTGACGGATGGAAAAAATTGAGGTTAAATCTTGATTTGTATTATTTAAAATGGTTTTTTAATTGCATATTTGGATTTAGCGCCCTGAAAAACCCCTAGGACGCTTTGATTGTGCAGAAATTACCTATCAAACTTGCGATTTCAATAAATTGTTGCCGGATTTTAGAGAAATTTGACCGGAAAAAGCCACCAGAAAAGCCTCCAAAAAGTCGCACTAAAGACTACACCGTTAGAGATATTGTAATGTTTAACATTTTGACTAAGTCAAAATAAAAGAAAAATTAAAAGGAAAATTAAAAAATAAAATAAAAAAGATAATATCCTCCAAACGCATGGTATTCTTAACCCACGGTTTTTTCCTGTGGTATTCTTCTCTAATGTGACCTATTTAAAGAAAAAAATTAAACCAACATAGATCCATCATAGCTCTTGGATCTACCAAGTGTCGATAGGAATCAAATCTCTTTTTACTCCAAAAAAAGTTTGCACTTCAAAAAAGAGATTTGATCGCTCTCGACACTTGGTATATGAAGTAAAAAGGGGATATTATATATGTTGCCATCAAATTAAGATGGATCTAGATCTAGGCCGATATATGAAGTAAAAAGGGGATATTATATATGTTTCCATCAAATTATAATGGATCTAGGCCGGTATATGAAGTAAAAAGATATATATATATATATATATATATATATGTTGTCATCAAATTAAGATGGATCTAGTCTTGTATATGAAGTAAAAAGAAAACATTGAAGTAATTTCTGTGAGGTTTAAAAACTTGTTTCATGTCACAATTTAGAGCTTAATATTCCCCCATAGGAGATGTATTCCTAGATTCTTGTGGCATGCCTCTAAATCTATGTTTTAAAGATAGTTTCTAACTTATAGGATTAAAGGTTTGCTTCAAGTCTAAATGAATCTCCGCAGATGTTTACATGTAATACAGGATTGTTTACATGTAATACAAGATTTTGAATGCATCCGGTTAACATAAACAAGTTACATGTATATATATGTTAATGTGGTTTGGGTGACACTTTAATTTTAAAAATAGTGTAACAAAGATATGTGGATTAGGTTTAGTTTTTATTACCGTGAGAGGCGTTGTCCATCCTAGTATGGTATAGATGTTGTAATGTCGTGTCTTGTCTTGTTTAACACTTTTGACTGGAAAAAAATAAAAATAAAATTACATACAAATAAAAATAAAATAAAATTAATAATTAGAGTAAAATAGTTTATTTATGAATGACATTTTTTGAATTCTAGATTTTGAATATAATATCTTTATTTTAAAATATAGTATAACATTTTTTTATTTTTAATAAACTTACTCATTTTTTCATCTGCTATTGTCATGTCCTATAAACAATAAAAAATAAAAATATTGATAAGTTAAAATAAAATAAAAATATATTTTTGAGTAATTGTATTCACCCATGGTTTTTACCATAGTATTCTTAACCCGTGGTATTTTTCTCTAGTGTAAATTATTTAAAAGCACAATTTTTTTGTTTCTCCAAATCAAAGGATTTGACTCGGACTTTGAGTGGTATCTATCTATTGTATCCCCGCACATTATAATAGTCATTTCCTACTGATGCTCCATGGTTAAACCATGAATCAAAACAATAATGAGATTCAGAGTCATAGTTATAATGATCATTCTTGAGCATGTTCCATGGTTAAACATTGAAGCCAAACGATAATCAAAATCAAAACAATAAAAGGTGAAAACTCCATATATCTTTTTCTGTTCACTTGATTTACCCATAATTTTGCTCAAATTTAGCATTTAAATTTCTTTGTTGTAAAACTTTTTATTACCAAGACCAATAACAAATAACAATTATTTTCACCCATTAACAAATGAGCTATGATAAGCTCTACTATCTTTTTGAAAAAGGAGAAATTAAAGTTCTAATAAATTAATTTAAAATATAAATACTAGTTATTTGTATTTTATTAATTAAAAAATAATATTTACCACCTTAGATCCATCTTAACTCAAGATCTAGGGCTAAAGGGGTTTGTATAAAATATAAATACAAGTAGTAATTTGTATTTTATTAATAAAAAGTTAATACTTATCAACTAGATCCATCTTAACTCAAGATCTACCAAGGCTGAAAGGTTTCGGATATCTTGAGCTGCAAATTTATTAGTGAAAAGATATTTGATCCCTCTTGCACTTGGTAGACCGGAAATTAAGATGGATCTAGGGTGGTAATTAAATTAGATCAGATCTTGTTTATGTGCAAAATCTATCATGTTGTAATGTTTAAGAATATGTGTTTTCTGTTGAAAAATCATAGGCTTCAATTTACAAGAAATTTACAAAAAAAACAAATATGGCACTTAAGATCTACGGTGAATTACTCACCTCTTGAATAACAAGGAGACAATTTGGCACAAATAAAAATCTCACCTCTTGAATAACAGGGATCCAATTTGGCACAAATGAAAATCAGATTATTAATCTTCCAGTGATCATCATCCCTTACGATTCCTCGGGCAGACAACTCCTCAACCTTACAATTCATTATAAAATATTTTATTAAAAATATTTAATATTAATTTAATATTTTTCTGATTTACCACTGCCCTTCATTCTAATTAGAACGTAGGAAAATATTAAATTAAATTTGATTTTTTTTAATAAATATTTTATTGGAATTCATAAAGCTAGGGAGAGGTCTAGGAATTGCAATGTTGTTGGAGGTAATTTAAGCGAATCAGATTGCAGTCATGAGGCAAATTGAATGGGAAGCGCCAAGAACAGTGATGATGGTCATTGGAAGCTGAAGAATCCGCCCTAGATCTTGTTTTCTTGTAAATTTGCAAAAATTCTAGGTTCTGGTCTGGTAACACCCATCGCTACAAAGATAAATTCTCCTTAATTTACCCATTTTGGTACCATAATGGCACTAGGGTTTCTAATCTCTTCAAAATTTGCCAGAACCTTTTTTACTAAAACCCCATCAATTATTTGCTTCTCACACTCTTGCCTAATAAGTGTCATCAAGGAATTCTTCACTTTAATCCGCATTTCATGATCATAGAGCATGTCATGGAACAACAAGAGTCCAATTTGTGTGAGTGTGGGCAGGGAGTGCATTGGAATGAAGGTGGTTTCTAAATGGTGAAATAACTTTTTCATGTACCGAACCATCACTTTGTAAATTTCCCATTGTCTAACAAGTTCTCTCAACATTAACTCATTACTCTGAACTTCGTTTAAAGCTGGTAAGACTACAGAAGCCATGTACTCTTTGATTGAATCCCTGTATTTGTCATACACTTCTTCAGGGGGTCTATGCATGTTGTAGATAGTAGTATAAAGCGAAATGCACTCCTCTACAGACAACACATCGCTCAGAACTCCCTCCTCCAACCTGCTTCTTAACATTAAGATACCATCGTAAGGAGGATGGGGTACTGTTTACGATGGTATCTTAATGTTAAGAAGCAGATTGGAAGAGGGAGCTCTGAGCAATGTACTACTATCTATGACATGCATAGACCCCATGAAGAAGTGTATGACAAATACAGGGATTCAATCAAAGAGTTCAATCAAAGAGTACATTGCTTCTGTAGTTTTACCAACTTTCAACAAAGTTCAGAATAATGAGTTAATGTTGAGATAACTTGTTAGAAGATGGGAAATTTACAAAGTGATGGTCTGGTACATGAAAAAGTTTTTTCACCATAAGGAAACCACCTTCATTCCAATACTCTGCCTGCCCACACTCACACAAGTTGGACCCCTGTTATTCCATGACATGCTCTATGATCATGAAATGTGGATTAAAATGAAGAATTCCCTGATGGCACTTATTAGGCCAGAGGGTGAAAGGCAAATAATTGATGGGGCTTTAGTAAAAAATGTTCAGGCAATTTTTGAAGAGATTAGAAACCATGGTGCCATTTTGGATTTCTACGCAGATGAAGCCAATTTTCTATTAAGATTTGCAATATGTTTCTTCTTCTCTCCTTTTCGAAGATGCCATTCATAAATTGTAGTAAAATCACAAAGCTCAAAGTTTTGAATGGCATGGCCGATTCCAAGAACTTTGATTTTATCGCATAGTACAGTACTCAACAATGACAATTCAACATAGTATCAACCCTAGACAATTTAAAATTTATAATTAAATGGAACGGGAGAATTACGTTTTGCTGGTTTCGAAATAAATCCAAGTTCCTTGTCTCTCTCAGTGCTGTGGTATCGTGATCTTTTCGACTCGAGAAATGGAAATGGAAAAGGAAAAGGATGGGCTACCGTTAAGAAGCAGGTGATTCGGATCCTCGGTAATTCGAGCAAACAGTTGCCCATTGTTTGAAATGTGACGACAGAGTTGCCCATTATTTGCACCCGAGCAGCCAACAAAAGCTATTGGAGATTGTACAAACTGAACTGCTTTCCCGTTACCAGATTCGACTCCTAGAAAGTGAACATTCAGGCTGCCTTGGACTGGTTAGGGAATATCGGAAAGAGGATACCTAAGCTAGCTTAACAAACATTGTGCCTCTTGTTACCGACCTTCCACTCGTATCGCACGTTGTAACCACCTTCACCATCTTAAGAAACAGGTTCCTAAATTCCGACGGATGAAGAGCTATAAAGAGGTGTCAAAGACGCTGTCCACAGATATGCACTCCTCTAAATCTATCGCTTCCGCTACCAGAAAGGCAGAAAGAAGCGAGTGAACTGGTGACGATGGGCTTTGAGTCGGGTGGACGCCCCGGCCTGATGGCATTGTTACTGACATTGTTGCTTGCCATATTCCTGGCTCCTCTAACAACTACTACCCAGACATCGCCCTCTCCACCTCCACCATTCCCACCTTTGACGAGCCCGTTTCGCTTCCTATCTCCTCCACCACCATCCCCACCTCTGATGGCCCATTTCGCTTCCAATCTCCTCCACCACCATCCCCACCCCCTCGCACCCTCGGGTATCTCTCTTCTCAGCCACCACCATCCTCTCCACCTCCACCATTCCCACCTCTGACGGGCCCATTTCGCTTCCTATCTTCTCCACCACCATCCCCGCCTCTGACGGGCCCATTTCGCTACCTATCTCCTCCACCACCATCCCCACCTCCCCGCACCCTCGGGTATCTTTCTGCTCAGCCACCACCATTCCCCGGGTCTTTTCGTCTGCCCTCTCCTCCACCACCATCCCCGCCTCTCAGCTCCATTTCGCTCCCTATCTCCTCCACCACCATCCCCACCTCTCGGCTCTACCTATCTCCTCCACCACCATCCCCACCTCTCAGAGGCCCATTTCGCTACCTATCTCCTCCACCACCATCCCCACCTCCCCTCCTCGCCTAAACCACCATAAATCTATATTGCAAAGATGTAAAAGTTCCTCATGCAGAATCCAAATATTGTAGGCGGAGCCGCGCTATTCAACTGTGGTTAGACAAAAATTGAGATATGTCATAAATAAAGTGTTCACCTTGTTGTATGAAGTCTGTAATCTCCATGCCCAAGTCTGCAATAAGCATGGGGATTTATAAGTTTAGTATGAGACTAAGCTGTCCATATATAAATGTTTGTTTATATGTTTCCCAATATAGCGTCCACCCTATCAAATTTTGAAGTATGTAATCTCCATGGCCTAGTCTGCAATAAGCATGGGGATTTATAAGCATCTTCTGAAACCAAATTGTCCATATTTATGTCTTTGTTTATATGTATCCAATTATATATATCTAAAAATAAAGAGGTTATTTTTGCAATTTACAAATTAGCTGTATTGATTTATAAAGTGCAACATTTTACTGATTTGCATGTGCATGGCCGTGATATGTTTGCCTTGAACTCTCAAGAATCTGCAGGCTGTTTTGCAGAATACCTAATGGCTTGGAACCAATTGCAAATACTTTTAAAGACTTTGTAATTAGTGAAGGAACTTCACTGATGAAACTGGCAGAAGATGCTGTAGAGAAAAATGATTTGTGATAAGTATGTGAAATATGTTGCAGATGCCTTTCAGCACAGTTTTTTATCAAGCTTTAACAGAAGCATTTGTGATATTCTGTAATAAAGAAGTTGCAGGATACACACAAGTCCCCAAATGTTAGCCATATTTTGTGATGATTTACTTAAAAATGGTGGGAGTGAAAATTTAAGAGATGATGATATTGAGGGTACCACAGGAAAAAATTAGCCAATAGACTTATGTTGGAGAAAACTACAGATCTTAACCATGAGTTGAGCATTCTGCCACAGCTGAAGCAGCATTGTAGTGGGCAGATGACATCAAAGATGGAAGGCATGGTTGCAGATATGAAAAGAGCAAAGGAAAGCCAAAGTAGATTTATGGCATATCTTACTGATAACCCAAATATCTATCTTGGAATGGACTTGACTGTTACAATGTTGACTACTAGATTTTGGCCAAGTTACAAGTACTCTGACATTAATCTACCTTGGGAGATGGCTAAATGTGTTGAGGTGTTCAGAGAGACATCGTCAGCTTGCGTGGATTTATTCCTTGGGAACCTGTGATATAATGGGCATGTTTGATCTACGACCAATAAAGATGTTAGTAACAACTTATCAGGCAGCTTTATTATTACTCTTCAATGACTCAGAAAAGTTGAGTTATTCAGAGATCAAATCTAAATTGAATTTGACAAATGAAGAGGTTGTCAGATTGCTACATTCATTTGCGCGTGGAAAGTACAAATTTCTTGTCAAACAGCCAGATACAATAACAGTAGTTGCAGATGACAGTTTTGAAACCAATCCTAGTCTTAAGAGTAAAAAGATGGAGATTAAGATTCCATTCCCACAGGTGGATGAGAAGAAGAGAAACATTGAATTTGACAAGATGGATCAGTGTTTTGCAATTGATGCCTTAATTGTTCCCATTATGAAGAGTAGAAAAAAGTTTAAAGTTTTTTATTACATTATAATTGATATTAAAATTTTTATAATATAGTTGCTATTTATGTGTATGTAAACATTTTAATTTATAAAATTTTAAAACATGATTAAGGATTTTGATTAAAATGATTAATTGTGATCCTTGTATAAATGACCATGATTGACACAACCATTAGAATGAATATGATCTTCAAAATATGAAAAAATATTAATGTTGTACATCATCCTTGTTACCACACACTCTAGTAGTCCCCAGGGATGGAAATCTTATAGGACAAAGAGCTAGACTAAGTGATAACAAAAGGACAATGGCCCAGTGTCTCCTCAACCAATGTCCCCTTCTCTTTATGTAATTTCACTGATGGGAAGAGTCTTGATATAATGATAATCACCGTTTGATAGATATTGTAAGGTTTACCGTGCTAGGTGATAACTTAGGACCTCTTGAGGGAAGTTCTACCAATTCACCAATTCACTCTCTAAGGAATTTCACTCTATGCCCTAGCCTAGCTCATCCAAGAAAATGAATTGAAATTTAGAAGAAGAAAGTATGGGGAGAGAAGAGTTTTTATCACCAAAGGCTTGGACCAGTGCCTTGTCCTTCGGGCATATGGAGACTTATATGTTTTATATTATCCAAAATTTTCCTTAAGGATGTCAAGAATTGATGGCCTAGCTACCAACCCTCAACATTTACCCACTCAAGAATTATGGAGTTTCATGAAGGAAAAACAAGTGTTCATCCACTAGGAACATTCATCATTTGCCATACAATGAATAACATATGAAATTGTCAACCAAATAGCCTTCAAAATTATCTTCAATAAATTAGGGCACAATTACATTAATCTAGTCGCAAAAATTCCATACATTAAACATATTTTAAGACATTTTTTTCAATACAAAGCACTTACAAGATGACAATATGATATATCCATCCATAATCCAAGATATAGCTCCAACGAAGATCAATATTTCAGCTCCAAATATGGAAATGCATCCAACATACAATAGCCAAAGAAAAGGTGTGGATGTGCCAAGAACGCCAAAATTCCCAAGTGTGATTATAATCCAATAGAAATGAACTTGAGTTGTATTTATACGTGACCTAGTAGGTAAACTTATTAGCCTAAGCCCCCTAACATTATAAAAATGGGCAAAATATAAGCCTTGGTCACAAGTCGACTAAGTAAATTTTACAAATTATGAATTAGCCATCTAAATGCTAGCCAAATTGATGATGTAATGTTTATGTAGGGTCATTGGAGGGTCATGTTGAGTCCTCTTGGTGCCAAAATGCGAGGGAGGGCTCCATAAACCATGAACTAGGGGATAGCCCTGTTACCCACCATGAATGGGGGACCACTATGGGAGAATTTTTCTTCTAGATTTGCCTTCAACTCACAACCAATAGCCCCTTGTAGCCACCTAATAGCTTGATGTTCTACAATTCTTCTCCACTTGAGCTAGCCATTGTGTACTGTCGCTCATCTGTCATGATCATATCTTTGAAGATGGGCCTTTTGAGCCCGAAGGTATGATTTTTCATTTTGCAATTGGGTGTTTATGCTTGTTTTTCATGGGCACACTTGGGCATGTATTAGTGGGGGGATTTGGTGGAAATATAGAGGCTTGGACTATACTCTTGTTTCCTTATCTCAGATTTGGGGGGATAATCTTGTGTCCTAGTCCCATGGGATCTGCTTTATTGACTACTAGCTTTATGAGTGGTACTACATGGGAAATCTCAACTTTGGTTGTGTGGTCCCGCTTCTTGAAACCATATATCTCACTCCCCTGTGCTTATTACAAGCACATTTTACATTTTCCCCATCTGGATCCACATTTGTCCAATGGTTCCACAAGGTATTAGCCTCCCCTCCCCCTTTCCCACACCTTGGGTTAGGCCTAGAACAATGCCCTGGAGGTTATTGCAAGTAAAAAGAAAGATAAAAGCATAATTGGGCCACATACAACAAGAAATGTACCAGAAAATGTGAAATATGATCAAGATATTAGAATTGAGTGTGTGGGCAAGAGTCAGGCATGGGCTTACCCATTATCACTATGGCCATCACCCTAGTTCCTAGGGCTCCTATCAGCTCTCCTTGCATGACTAAGGAACCCATGATTGTCCCAACCCTTGGTGGGCGATGAACTACCCCACTATAAGGGGGAAATCAATGCTATATCTTACACATCATGCTCTCACTCCCTTGAGCCTTGAGTATTAAAATAAAGGAAAACCAATAAAAGGAAAAAGGACAAATTAAGAAGGGTGGAAAAACAAAGGCAATGGTAACTCATGTACCGCAATTTATCCCTCCTACATTTATATACCTAAGGTATGGGCCTCCTTCATCATTGTTACCCTTGTAACATGGCATGTGGATTGGAGCCTTCCCCTTTCCTCGCCCACTTTCTTCCATCATTATTTTACATGATGCCTGCCATTTAATGGATGTACCATGGACCTGTCACTCCCGTAGAGGTTGAAACCACTTAATAGGGTCCTTCATTAACCTCTTTTCCCAAGGAAAGAAACATCTGGGCATGCCTCAAGCCCCCATATGGAAGGGAATTCCACCATGAAGTGTCCACTTCTTCCCTAGATTAGAAAGCTTATTTACTCAATTGCACTAATGAATTATTGTATTGGAAGGTGACAAGATGCATTGGATCTTCTATAGGATTGTAGGTGGGTCATCATCTTGGACTTGGATTCCTTATATAAGATCCAAGCCCTCGAGAGCATAATGGCACTTTTAGGGTGAGAGTCAAGAGCCATGGGAATTCAACCATGTAGAACATTGATTACTACACCATGGGCCTCTTCAACTCCACTACATTGCTTGCTCATGCCAGAGTTATACAAATATGATTATGTGCTTGGACCACGTTGCTCAACTAGCTACACATTGCACCTAACACTTGGCAGTTAATCCAAGGCCCAAAGGAGGTTTGTCTCTCCCGGGGAGACATGGGAGGGCATGTGTCATATTCTATCTTTCACTGATGGAGCATCGACATGACCTTGATCCATTTGGAGACCCATGAGACCCATTTCAAGCCCACAAAGCCCAAATTGGGGTTTGGAGATATTTTGCAGCATTTAGAGGGCATCCCCCTCTTATCCATTATTTTTAATGCCCTCACTCTCATCCCCAACACATGAGACCTCAATGCTAGCGTTGGAGAGCACTTCACATTAATTGCATGGTATTAAAGAGAAACAAAATAATAATAATATTAAAGCTATCTTAGTTGGCCTGTAACTAAGGGTTTGTTACCTTGTTTTAACACTTTAAGGTCTTCCTCATTAGAAATTTGAACTTATGAGTCTTGTATAAATATGAGAGGCTCATTCTCATTTGTGATCATCACACTTTGGGATTTTTGGCTAGCCACATTAGAGATTTTCAGCCTATAATTTTGTGGAGTGATTTGGATGAATCTAATGAATTTTGACATTTGGAAAACATCATTTTCTCTCTTGGAGCTTCTCTTTGGAAATTTTATGGATGGATATATTCTTCACTATCTTGTAAGTGTTATTTAATGCTATAATTTTGATCTAATGAATGTCTAATGCATGGAATATTGTGTATGATTTTTAATGTGCCTTAATTTTAGAACATTGAAGCTATTGGAAATTTTGCATGTGTTACTGATGGATAATGAATGAATGAATGTTTCTAGAGGTTGTTTTGCATATTGTATACTTGAAACTCCATTTATTCTTTCCAACGAAGAATAAATCCCCAGGGTAGTTGTGAAGCTGCCTCCATTGGGGCTAGTGGATCTACCCTTAGGTTTCTTTGAAGAGTGAAGTTCTCAAATCAAGATTATTCCTTACTCCAATCCTCCCAATTTTGAGGCAGTGGTCTTAGATTCTTGGTGATCACACATATTTGAGAAATCATTCTTCTATCACCTTATTGTCACTCCTTTTCTTCATCCCTTTAAGGCTAAGGAAGCCTCTATAGGGCTTCGTGTGAAATTCTCTAGAGGAGTGTGTTTTGAATTTTGATTGGATGTACCTTTCCCTTAGTGTCTCCTCTAGGCATCTACACTAGCTATAACACCAAGTGGGAAACTTAGAAGTCATCCTTCAACTTGGGGATTCTTTGAAGGTTCATACTTTAGTACTTATTAAAGTATATCATTCACAACCTTTTCTCTTGCCTACCTTGATCTTGGATGAACTCTTATCTCTTTAAATATTTCAACCCTAGCTCTCATGTCATATTTATTCCAAGGGGTTTTTCATGGAAAGTCATACTAGCGTCTCCCAAATCTTTTATATTTTTTGAACCTTTCCATTTAATGAGCCATCCTTGCCTCACTTTGAAACTTATTATAGATACATCAATCACAAGTAAGGGAAACTGGCACTCCTTATTGAAAATTGTAACTAGGTTAGATCTTCATAATGACATGTAATTATGATTTTACGTGAAGAGATGTAAATAAGAAAAATGTAATTATTATGTTGACTTGCTTCATGGGATTCATGAGCAAGGGATTTTCTTTTGTTGAGTCAAGAATCCCATTGAGAGTCTTTAGGGTTTATTCATCTAGACATAAAAAAGTCATTGCCATGTAAATGAAGTCATGTTACACTTTGTAATAGGTCAATATTGTTTATGTAAAGTGTCCTCCAAGAACTTGTCACCAAAACCCTTCTAGTTGGCATTCAAATTATGAAGAAAATACAAGATGAAGTCAGCCTAAACTCCAGCTATCAAGTCAGCCTAAAGGGCGGCGAAGAAGGGCATATGTAGACCTACTCGGACTCATTTGGTGACACACAATTCATACAAGTATTCACTGGATAAGTGCGAAAAGGGATGAGAATAAATTCACCAAGAAGAGGGATAAAAGGAGAGAAGAAGCAACAAAAGAAAAGTGTGAAGCATCTTTTGGACATCATCTTCTGGGTATAGTGAAGATTATTTTGGGAAGTGCGAAGTGTGGGCAAAAGATTCTTCTGGTAAGTGTGAAGTATGGGTAGCAAATTCTTTTGTGCAGTGTGAAGTTAACGTAGTGAAATTATTCTGGGGAAGTAAGAGAGAGACTCTACTAAGTGATCAAAGTAAAGACCGAGATTCTCTAGGGAGGTTGTGAAGGTGTAGTAAAGAGATAGAGACCGAGTTTCTCTAGGAGGAAAGGAAAAAGAAGGAAGAGGAAAAACATCAAGGTGGGTGACAAGGTTATTGGACGAATACTATAGTTAAGGGTCTGAGTCATGATCTTGGTACTTATCAATTGAAGTTCTAGAAGAAGAATTTTATCAGGATTTCCTCTTAAGAGGTGAGAGGTTTTGGCCATGGCTGGAGAAGCCTATATACTGTGTCACTTGTCTTTATTTCTTGATAATTTTCTTGATGAAAAGAACACACTAAGAAGATAACAAAGAAAGATCATAAGTTAATAAGTAAAAACATATCACAAGAAATTATCAAGCAGAGAAATTTTTAAAATTGAATGCCCTAGATTTCTCAACATGGTATCAGAGCTATGGTGCTAAAATCAAAGGAAGGGAATCAAAGAGACACTCAAGGATCAAGTTTCAAGAAAGGCATCAAAGCAAGTCAAAGGTTATCCAAGCAAAAGATCAAGATATACATCGAAGGATAAAACCATAAATCAAAGAACTAGTCTACAACAACAAAAGTTTTTTGGATCCTCTAGTCCTCATCAAGTTTTCTACAAGGTAAGATAGATCGAATTAATTTAAATATGAAGATCACATCACATTAGAGAAATTCATCTTCTGGGTATAGTGAAGATTATTTTGGGAAGTGCAAAGTCTAGGCATAAGATTCTTCTGGTAAGTGTGGAGTATGGGTAGTGGATTGTTCTGGGTAGTACGAGGTTAAGGCAGTGAAATTCTTATAGGGAAGTAAGAGAGAGACTATACTAAGTGATCAAAGTAGAGACATAGGTTCTATCTAGAAGACCTAGATACCTAGATTCTCTAGGGGGGTTGTGAAGGAGCAGTATAAGAGATAGAGACCGAGTTTCTCTAGGAGGAAAGGAAAAAGAAGGAAGAGGAAAAGGATCAAGGTGGGTGACAAGGTTATTGGGCAGATACTATAGTCAAGGGTCTAAGTCATGATCTTGGTACTTATCAATTGAAAGTCTAGAAGAAGAATTTTATCGGGTTTTCCTCTTAAGAGGTGAGAGATTTTGGCCATGGCTGGAGAAGCCTATATACTGTGTCACTTGTCTTTATTTCTTCATAATTGTCTTGATGAAAATAACACACTAAGAAGATAACAAAGAAAGATCATAAGTTAATAAGTAAAAACATATCACAAGAAATTATCAAGCAGAGAAATTGTTAACATTGAATGCCCTAGATTTCTCAACATGGTGCCAGAGCTATGGTGTTGAAATCAAAGGAAGTGCATCAAAGAGACACTCAAGGATCGGGTTTCAAGAAAGGCATCAAAGAAAGTTGAAGGTTATCCAAGCAAAAGATCAATATATACATCGAAGGAAAAAAACCTAGATCAAAGAAGTAGTCTACAACAACAAAAGTTTTTGGATCCTCTAGTCCTCATCAAGTTTTCTACAAGCCAAGATAGATCGAATTAATTTAAATATGAAGATCACATCATCTTAGAGAAATTCAAAACCCTAGAAGCATTTCTAATATACACTACAAGAGAAGTCGAAGTATATTGAAGGTGAGAAGACATTGTCGTCATTTTCAAGGTCATAAATCAAGCAAGGATCCTCTCCTTGTCCTTGAAGAAGTTCATCTAAAGAAGCAACAAATCATTCTCATCAAAAGAAGCAACCTTCTCTATTAAAAAATAATTTTTCATTTGGAAGAAGATTATCTAAGAGGGAGCTCTAAAACATCTTCTTCAACCATCATCAAAGTGATCAAGATGAAGATTTCATCTTCACTTTTCAAGTAAGTATCTTTCATTCTTTAATCAATTTGGTAAATTCGTGTTTGCAAGGAGATCTATAAGTTGGACGGGTCATCTAAATCCCTTGCATGAAAAAAGAGGATACACATAGTCCTCTAAGAAGGTGAAATGAATGAATATATTAAAAGCTATCCTCTAAATGCATGGAAGGGGATTCTTATGAAATAGCCCCTCATATAGAAATATTGGAGACATCAAAGAGATATATATGATAAATGCATAAGAATACTCTATGAAAATGTGGGAAATAAGGTCACATGACTCAGATCTGACCTACATAAAAAGTAAAGGTATCAAAGGATGAAGGATATCTTCATAAGGTCTCATCTATAAGATCTAGAAAATAAGATAAGCATTATTGATCTATAATGCACTAACTGAAAATCAAGGTAACATATATCCATGGGATAAGAAAATTACCAGATTCAACAACTTGTGATTTCTATGAAAGATAGAAGAAGACAAGTTGAGGGAATAAGTGTTGAAGTTTAAGGACTCAAAACATTTACTGGAAGGAAAGGAAGTTTGGAAAATTCTGGTTCTCAGAAAGAAAACAAGAGCATAATTGAGATTCAATGCTATGGATGCAAATGTCATGAACATTATAGGAAAGATTTTCCTTAGTTTAAGAAGGACAATTACAAGAAGGATAGAGAAGAATTACATTTCACTGAAGAAGTGGAGGAGGCTGAAAGAAGAAAGTCCAAGGAAGAGAATCATTAGAAGCAAGAGCTTGTGACATTACCGTATGGAAACATGAAGGACTGTAGGAAAAAATCTATGATAGTTAACTTTGAAGGATATATATCTTGGTAACCTCATTAGAAGATCAAAGGAAGAAGTCATCCAGGATAAGTCTCATCATACATTAGTTTAAAAGGGAAAAATCTGCTGAATAAGGATGTGCAAGATGGAATCCCCATTGAATGATTTACCAATCTAAAAAGGAAGCAAGGTTTTCATTAGGAACTCCAAATTGTGGAGTTCATGGGATGATGGTATGATGTAATCGAAAGATGAAGAAGATCAAGGGGTTGAAGATATTTTCAATCAAGGAAGCTACTAAAAGAAGTCTAGATGAGCTAAAGGTAAAATGAGGTATGTAAGCTTGTATTTAATATTATAAAGTCTTGTCGTATGGTTGCAGGTAACAAGGATCACTACTTATATTTTGAGAAGCATGATCAAAGGAAAGATATCTCCTCATATGAAAGAATGTCAGAAGGCATGAGTCACACTAGATGAAATCAACATACTATGTCCTCATATGAAGTATGAGGTGGTTGACTACGATTGAGGAACTCTGACCGGAATCCCTTGGGAATGAAGTGTGTGAAAATGTTGGAAGATATCGTGATAATATGCAACGAAGGTAGAAGGCATTAAGCATCCCAAGTCCAAGAAGATTTGACTAGAAGATCTCCTGAAAGGATGTAAAGTCTCTGATGGAAGTGAGAAAAAGATAGAGATCCTTAACAATGAACATATGTGGGAGTTGTGTCATTTTGCATGTAGGATGTTGATACTTATAGGAAGATGTCATGGTGAAATATAATCTTAAAGGTAAATATTATTTGAAGTGTTCAGTGATTATTTTTGAACTAACATCTGGTTGGGCTTATGTAGGACCGTCAAAGGGAATATCTGTGAATGACTTCCAAGAAGACCATATAGAAGGATGTAATGTCCTTCCAAGAAATATGGCATGAAAGTAGAATGACATGAAGCAAATCTAGATGGAAATTTTGATAGACCACTTTCTGATGATTTAAGGACACGACTAACTCATGGGTAAAAGTGATGGATGATCTGTGCCCTATATATAGAAGTTTCCAAAATTTGAAAACTCCTTAAAGAAATTCATGACATCGAAGAAAGGAGATCTTCATGCAGCTGATTGTTTCAGGATCTCACATGAAGAGCTGATATAGGTCCCTAGTTAAGAGGGATCCTAAGAAGAAGTTTCTTACTTGGAATAAACTTGGAAATTCCTAAGATGAAACCTTAGGTACATTCGCCTGTGATAGGAATAAGTACATTCCTTTAATGGAGTAAAACTTCTTGGTATAAGATGGAGCAATAGACATGTTGTTCTGTGCTTCACCTAAGAAGACAGAATGGAGGATTGTGTAATCATTTGGCATCTGACGCTCTTGTGGGATGACATAAGGAATCCCATGAAAGAGATGTTGTGGAGGACTGATATTCTTTTAGGACTAGGGAGTCCAAGAAAATAATAGTCCTTGTGGAGCATATCCTAAGAAAACCTGGGTGGGTTATGTTTTGAGAGAGACAATGATAAGTATGTTTATAAATCATTGGTCTCACCAAGATTTTTCTCTGATCTTGTGGAGAGAGAGAGATTTTATTCAAGGCCTTGCTATATAAATGTTGGTTGGTATGATTCTATACAAATGAGTTAGAAATCCAAATTCTTCTTATGAGATGTTCTTCAGATTGAGAAAGTCCAAGGTACCATTATGAATACCTCCCTAGTTAAGAGAGAGTGTTGAAAATTGTAACTAGGTTCGGTCTTCATAATGACATGTAATTATGATTTTATGTAAAGATATGTAAATAATAAAAATTTAATTATTATGTTGACTTGCTTTATGGGTTTCATGAGCAAGGGATGTTCTTTTTATAGGTTTTAACCCCGTACAGAAATTACCTTCATACGAATTCTAAAAAACAGAAAATAAACAATGGCGAGAGCATAACACATAAAACAAATATGCACAGAGATTTCCCATGGATCCCAAAACCAGGACTACCAGATTGATTTTTCATTATTTTCCTTTCAATGTTACAATACATATATATACATGTCGAAGCATCCATAAACCCCAATCCATTAACCCTGGATTAGAACATAGTCGTAGTTCCCTTAACCAGATCTATAAAAGACCATGGACCGAAAACCATCGTGCCAAAAACCATGTGCGAAATCCATGCAAAAAACCATAGGTAGGTCTACCCACCTAATATAGGGTCCAAAAACGTTTTCCCCAGGGCACTACCCCGAACCCTGTAGAGGGGGGAGCTACCACCCCCTCACACCCCTCGACATGGGGAGATTCCGCCCCCCTTGTGACCCCCTTGATGTGCCCGACCCAACGAAGGGTGAGCTCCGCGGGCTAGTTGTGGAAAGAATATAACACAACCCAATAATTTTTTTGAGTCAAGACTCCCATTGGGAGTCTTTAGGGTTTATTCATCTAGACATAAAAGAGTCATTTTCTATGTAAAGTATCCTCCAAGAAATTGTCACCAAATCCCTTCAAGTCGACCTACAAAATATGAAGAAACTACAAGATGAAGTCAACCTAAACTCCAGTTGTCAAGTTGTCCTTAAGGGAAGAGAATAAGGGTATATATATCCCTACTTGACCTCATTTGGAGACACACAATTAAGACAAGCATTCACTGGATAAGTGTGAAAAGGAAGAAGGAGAAATTCATCAAGAAGAGGGTTGAAAGAAGAGTGAAGAAGGAGTAACAAAAGAAAAGTGTGAAGCATATTCTGGACATCATCTTTTGGGTAAAACGAAGATTCTTATGGGACGTGTGAATTCTAGGTAGACTATTATTTTGGGAAGTGTGAAGTCTGGGCAACAAATTCTTCTGGGTAGTGCAAAGTTAAGGCAATGAAATTCTTCTAGGGAAGTAAGATAGAGACTCTACTAAGTGATCAAAATAGAGACCGAGATTCTCTCTAGAAGACCTAGAGACCAAGATTCTCTAGGGAGGTTGTGAAGGTGTAGTATAAGAGATAAAGATCGAGTGTCTTTAGGAGGAAAGGAAAAAGAAGGAAGAGGCAGAACATTAAGGTGGGTGACAAGGTTCTTGGAAGGATACCATAGTCAAGGGTTCGAGCATGGTCTTGGTACTTATCAATTGAAGATATAGAAGAAGAATTTTATCGGGTTTTCCACTCAAGAGGTGAAAGGTTTTGGCCCTGGATGGAGAAGCCTATATATTGTGTCACTTGTCTTTATTTATTGATAATTGTCTTGATGAAAAGAACACACTAAGAAGATAACAAAGAAATATCATAAGTTAAGATGTAAAAGCATATCACAAGAAATTATCAAGTAGAGAAATTGTTAACTTTGAATGCCCTAGATTTTTCAACGCTCCTCCCATTGGTGAAAATTAGAGAAGAGAAAGGGACTTAGGCTATGGTGACAGTGGGCGTTTGTCCCAAGGTGTTGTTGTGCCCTCTATATTTTTCCTCTCTACAAGGTTTTCTAGTTTGTGCAACAACAAACCCCTAACTCTCTATGCAAGTCACCATGTGGGGCCCCAAAGTGGGTTTGGGGCACAAAATTCGGTCGTGTGGGTCTCTTGATGAAGGAATAACATGTAATGCTTCTATACTGAGGGGTATGATGATGGTTCTTTCCCTCCCATGTCTCAAGGGGTGAGACAAACCTCCTCTAGTCCTTGGATCAATTGCCAAACCATGTGATCACTGCTAAGCCAACAAGGGCACATTGGTCCAAGTGCATCATCTTGTGAATATATTGGGGCAATGAGTAGACTACTAAAGGTGTTGAAGTTTCCCATGGCATGAAATGATGTTTTACGCATGATGTGATTCCCATGTCTCTCAATTCTTCCCTTAGGTGTGTCAATATGATCCTTTGTTGGAATTGGGCCCCAATTAAGTTTCTTATCCCATGATGAAACCACCTGCCAATTACATATAATTTCTAATGTGCATCCTCACCATCAAGTACAATAATTCATTAGTGCATCTAAGTGATCCAAGCTTATTAATCAAGGGCACATTGAGACTTCATATTGGGCTTCCCTTATAAATTTGGGGCTTTAATATTTTAATAGTTTTACCTTCCTAGGTAGGAGTGGTTAATAAAGAACCCTATTAGGTGTTCCTTTCCCCTAAGGGGAATTCAAGGTCACTAGTGCATCCTTCAATTGATAGGTGGCATATAACTAATGATGAGATGGATGGGGGAACAGGGGTCCTAAAGCCATATTCCATGGGTTCAAGGGTGAAAATGACGAGGGATGTCCACATATTGGGTGTATAGATGTAGGAGGGAGAAATCATGGATACATGAGTTACACCAACCTTTGTTTTTCCACCCTTTTTTATTTGTCTTTTTCCTTTACTTGATTTTTCATTTTATTATTGCTTGGGGCTTTGGGAAATTAGAACATGTTGTGTATGATGTGAAGTAGTTATTACCCCCTTAAGGTGGGGCAATTCATCACCCACCAGGGGTTGGGATGTGGATGGGTTCCATAATGATGTGGTGGCACTCATGGGATCCCTAGAAACTAGGGTGATAACCATGATAAGGAGTATAGATCATGCTTGGATTTTTCCTACATGCTCTATTAATGTCTGGGCCATATTTTTCATTTTATAGTACTCTTTTACTTTTTTTCTTGTTTGTGGCCATGATATGATTTTAACTTTCTTTTAGTTGCATCAACATCTAGGGAAATGTTTCCAGGCTCAACCCAGACATGTGGACAAGGGGAAGGGGAAGCCAGTGCCTTGTGGACCCAATGGTTATGTGGACCTAGAGAAGGAAAATGATAAAACAGGCCTTGTAATGTGTAGAGGGGAATGAAAAATGTGGAATGGGAAAATGAGACCATGAAACCAAAATCAAGGTTTCCCAAGTAGTGCCCTTTTTGAAACCATAGGTCAATAGGGGAGATCCCACAGGCTAAGATTGAGGATTAACCCCCCCCCATTTAAGGTGGGGGAACAAAACCACAATGTAAGCACCACTTTCTTCCAAGTCACCCAATAATCCATGCCTACGATGCCCAAGAAAAACAAGCATAAGCACTCGATTGAACAATGATAAACATACCTTTTAGGTTGGATTACCAACCTTCTAACATATGCTCTTGATATATGTGAGAGGGGACATATGACTGATAGGGACCGAAGATAAAATGGCACAATATATAGGCTACATCAGTGGTTGACAGGGGTTGCTGGCTACCAACTGAGGAGATATCTAGGAGAAAAAATATCCTATGGGGTCACCCACTTTTGGTTGGTAAAATGTAACTCCAATTGGGACATGAGCTCTCTATAGAGTGCATGATTAATGTACTCGAATGGGGATGTCATCAAAACAATATCAATCCTTTGGGACCATAGACTTGTATCTTGCAAATCACAAATAATTTAGGAATCATATGTCCTGAGCATAATTTTATTGCCCATGTTTTCATTAAAATAATAAACTATATAGAAAATATAATCTAAGATTCAAATCTATTCTAAATATGCCTACCCTAGAATGAGAACATGATATGAAGGTTGTAGCTATGAAAAATCAATATGCAATGCATCCTACTCTAACTTGAATAATACATTATGTAAGAGCTAAGTGTAATCATAAAACCAATGTAACCAACATATTTATAGATCAACATAAAATGGGCATTAAAATATCACATCCTTCCTTGCAAGATTTGATGTATGAATGAAAAGGGTGGGAGGTGGGAAAATAAGAGAGCCATGTTTCATAGAAAGGATTTATGGATGAAGGGAAGGAAACAACCTTGAAAAATCAAATACTTTCTTGTAAACAAAGAATGGAGGATTGAATGACCAAGCTCACGAAATCCTTATCAAGAGCCATCTTAGTGATGCCATAATTCACCATGGACTTAAGGTCATGATAGGGAAGAAAAGGGAGTGGGGGAACACAACAAATAGGTTGCTCAATGTAAGTATCATAATGGAAAGGAAAAATAATCATAGGTTCTTTATTTCCACAACATGGCTGGGAAACATCAACAATCATCTCATATACAACATGGCTGGGAAACATCAACAATCATCTCATCTTGATGATATGAGAGATAAGGTAGGAAAAAGGTCCTATCAATATCATTATCAGTATTGTAAATAGGGTATTTTTCAAAGTGACAATTAATCACCTCCCACTGTCCTTCTTTAATGTGAAAGTGATCTCCAATGTCATCTTCCAAGAGGGGACTCTGATCTCCTTCCCTTTCAAGGTTAGATAGGTACATCTTTAGAAATAACATCCTTGAAAAAGGGAGGACTAAACTTAATCTCATCTTCTTCATTAGTATCACAGACAGAGTCACTATTGAAGTGATGCTTACCCATATCCCACTTTCCCTCTTGTATACATATGAAATGATAAATTTCAACCTGTGAGGATTGAATGGGATCATATTTTTCAAGGTTCTCAAAAGACACTTCATCATTACTAATATCCTTGAAAAAGACTTGGCCAGTCTTAACTTTACTTTCCAAAGATCCATTTTTATCATACTCTTCATCATCCTCTTTGTTGTCACAGTAAATTCCCCAATTTGCAGCCCAAAACTCTTATGTATATTCCTCATATAGTTGATGATATTTTAAATTTGTAGCTTCCTCATAATAATCCCACTCCTATTTTGGCTCGTCCAGTTATATAATTTCTTCGATAATTATGTCACATTGCTAGTGATTCTGCTGCATATTATAATTCCTTTCTTGGATAACATTATTCAAGATCTCAATTACATGGTTCTGGTAAATAGTCTTTAGGAGAAGGGTGTATGTAGGGTTCTCTTCATATTCTAGGTGAACTTCATAGAGTTTCCCTCTTTTCACACTACATATATTCAATAGGAAATTCTTGTTTGAACACTCCTCTATTATCTTCCCGCAATATTCCCTATATGTTGATAGTGTTGGACCCATCAATATTAAGGGGAAATCCGCGATATGAATTCCCAATCAGACCTCGCACTGTTCGGTGTAGGAGCCCCATCCAGTATAAAAGCCCAATTTCCAAATCCTTAAATATTTTCCTTGGCTCTAACTGTCAGCACAAGAGAATGATGCAATGGTATCTTTGAAAAGAAAGTGGAGTTTGCTTGGTGAGTGTACAGTGAAAATGTGTTCAGGTTCTTCTACTGTGAAGGGGGAGAGAAAATTCAGCCTCTAAGTGAGAGGTAATAGTACCACCCAGGAAGGGACACACATGAACCAGAAGGACCTATCCAACATCCAATATAATAATCCATAGCAGATGTGAGAGTCATTACAACCAACAAACAAGGGAATATCCATCTAACATCTAGCAGAATAGTCCACAACAAATGCGACGATCATTATAACTAGTAAACAAGGAAATATCTATCTAGTATCCCGTAGAATAGTCCACAAGGATGGGTCAATGATAACAACCATTACAACACATTATCAACAAGATAAGCATTAAAATAACCAAAATAGTTCAACTATCTTAGTACATGTGAAAGAGAACATGTAATACAAATGTCCACAAAATAGTCTTACTAACATTCATAGTTCATGCATGAAGAACATGTTGGCCTTAAAAGGCTTATTTTATTAAGAAAAAGTTCCAAGGCACATATTTACATTGTACATCACTAGCCCTAGTAGTGGGACATTGGATCCACTCCTTGCTCCTCATATAACTAGTCGATCTCTCTAATCCCTTGCAGAAGGAGCCAAGGTGAAAAGTCCTTTGCTCATACAATGAGGGGGTATATATAACCAAAGGGGTAATGTTTTCCCCTTGTGACTCTTTGACTACCCTCATGACTATTCAAATACCCATGACTTTTCAACTCACATGACTCTTCATATTCATGTGTGTCCTTTGGACTTCCACTTTACAATACATTTGATTACAATATACATGGTCCACAATAGTGATGTGGCATATGACAATTCATGACACAACTTGACATGATATTGCTAACATGGACTGGCTTGATGATGTGACAATGTCAAGTCACTGTTCATACTGAGTGCTAGATGTGTTCTTGGATATGCTTTCTCTTCTCCTCCACATAGCTTGGTAATGTGGAGTCTTCAATGATCTTCAGTCTTAGAAGGTGGTTGCAAACTCATGTCCCTTTGATTTCTCTTGATAGGTAAACTCATAATTTCATATGCAATTGAGTCTTTAGGGATTCTTCCCTCCTTCTCCTTCTTCTCCATGTCGCCATCACTTGACAGTGTACTTGTTCCTACAATTCACTCATGATGGGACAACATCAATATAAAAACTCCCTAGTCTAAGATGATGCATTATTATCCATGAATTAAGCTTGAGACAAGCCACAAACTAAGAGGAAGGGCTTAGTGACTACACATTGCACAGTTACAACTAACAGGGAGAGAGCTTGATCACTAAGACTGCGAAGTGCGTAGCTCAAGCTTGACTGAGGAACTTTTCTGCACAATCCTCACCGACAAGAAAAATTGTGCAGTGCCCATTGAGGGTCAGAATTGCGCAGTTCAATCAGGTAGTGGTTGTTGCGAGATGGGACATTGGGAGGAAATACTGCATAGTTTCAATAGGTAAGGCGGGACTGGGAAGCAGAGAGGCTTGAAGGGAAAATCTGTGCAGGTTCTGAGGGCAGTGAGCTTTGACTAAGAGAAGAGCACTAGAGGAATCATCTGTACAACTTTGGAATACAAGGGAGGCTAGGTTTTTTGCACATTGCGCAATTAAAATAGGCAAGGGAAAATCTTGAGGGTTGAAGGTACGAAGTGCACATCTCAAGGAATATTAGGAGGCACAACTACACAATTCTAGAGGTCAAGGGAGGCTCCTGGACTCTAGAATTATACAGAACCACAACCTTACAGGAAAATGACTGCGCATTGTGTAATTCTAGGCTGTAATGTCACATCAATGAGGACTAAGACTACACATTTCACACCTCAGTTAGGTCCCAGTGAAGCTAAGTTTCCTGGTCAGGAATATTTTCTAAAAATGGCTAAATGTGGGAGGAAGATGGAATCATGACGAACCTAAACTGTGTTCACACACTTAGCATACTTTGATGACACGAAAACATAGATCATCAAAACAAACAAAAATAGCATTCCCCTCTGTGTGACTTTCTCATGACAAGATACAACAAGTGCGACACTTAAGATAGACTTTGGGACGACCGTGACGAAACTTGTGCGACAACGCTTAATACTTTGTGTATAAGGGAAACAAACATTTACATGGTTAGGAAAACTCATTTAGAAAAGGACCAACCTTCAAAACCACCATAAAAGGCTCACAAACATTACATATGTGTCAAACATGCCTGAAGACAATATTTATTCCAACAAGAAAAAGGGTGCAAAGAACTTTGAGAAAGCTCATGGAATGATCTTAAGTGTTTGCAAAAATCAAGGAAAGACCAAGGAAGGCTCCGAAATTTGAGTGCAAGCCAAAATTTTGGAGGGTGTTCGAGTAGCTACAACACTTGGCGACACAATAGTTGAAGTCCACCTTCTCTATCTTGGTTACTTTCTTTTGTACAAGGCCTTGGTTCCTTAGGGAGTATTGATTCATCATGCAGATCATTTTGGCCTTCCCACTTACCCCATGGGCAGACATGGTTCCCTATATACCTTCTTAGTTAAACACAACATAAGATTTATCATAATCACAATGTTTCGAGTTGGGGAGGGTAGTTTAACTCGCAAGGTTAAGATTTTCAGAGTATAGTTTTTCATCTCTGATGTTGGTCCACTTCCAGTAGGCCTGGACAGTACCCCAATAGAGTCACACATGAACACAAACATTTTTTTTCTTCTAGTGAGCTTGGATAGTACCCTGATGAAGTTTCTTTCTTCACCTCTCCGTGTAGGAAGCCTTTCTCTTCTTCCGCATTTATTTATTTATTTAAAGAGAAATATGCATTGACACTTATTTATTTTAGGGCAGAATAGGGATCCCGACTTATTGAGAGTAGAAGAGGTTTTTCTTTTAGAGAAGCATATAAAGATCTCTGATTTAGGTTTTCTCGTTTAAATTTCCCCTTCTTTGATTCTACTAATTGGATAAGCTTGAGAAAACCAACATAAAAATGGAATATAGGCATGAGGTTTTCGAACTAGCCATGGGTTCATGGTTGGACCAAAATTCTCCTTACAGATGGATTTTATTTTCCGTCGGAACGTCATTGGCCAAAAAATGTAACCAAAACAAGGAAGACAAACATAAGGCTATCCAAATGTTGTAGTGTCACAAGAATATTTAGACCTCAAACACACACACACTTAAAAGAAATAACACAATTAAAAACAACACAAAATTAAAGAAAAGAAACAAACGATAAACAAAAAAATACTATGTACATTGTGTCGGTTGCATCCCGAGATCTTCATTGAAAATATTGTTTTAAGTCTTGGCCATTGATAGGGAGAGATTCAATCTTCTTGTCAAGTGATTGAAGACAATACATGTGCTAGGCAAGCTTATCATGTATTGTGTATGGTATAATCCATAGGGACTGAAACTTAGTGTGTTTTCCTTTGTCCTTGGGGACTAAGTCACACACACTAAAGCTATTTTTCCCTACAAAATTTCTATCAAACTACCTCTTGATATGACTATGGTGAAACAAAAAAATTTCTTTAACTTTCAAACTTTCTTCCTTTCGCTTGTGCAAAGTGTCCATCCTACGCTGAACTAATATATGTGACTTGCCTTGAGACTCTTCAGACTGTTGAAGAGAGGGAAAGTAGATGTTCGATAGGAGGATGGTTTGTTTTTCGTACACCAAGAAGTAAGGGGAGGTGTTCAAAGTAGGTTTAGGCATGACTCAGTTAGCCCATAAGGAATTCACCAAAGCAGAGTGCCAATTTTGTTGTTCAGAGAATATGGTCTTTTTGATGATACGAATGAGTTTCTTGTTTGTGGATTCAGCAAGACCATTCCCTTACTGATAATAATTAGTTGAATGTTTCAATATAATACCATTTTCCAATGCAAATTCATAAAGTCTTAACAATGAAAAATATGTTTCATTATAAAAAACAAGTGACGTAGGAATGTTGAACCTGGAGATGATATTCTGCTCCAGAAAGTTGATGACTTCTTGATCATTCAATTTTTTTAGCAGAACTACCTCTGTCCACCACATGAAATACTCTATAGCAGTTAGGATATAGCAGTGTGTTAAAGGATCAAAAAATCGAGACTCCAACAAGGGGGATAACCACCCAGTCTGGACCTTAGTGCAGCTCCTTTTCCATTTGGAACAGTGGCTCTGACTGGGGATGATGGGACCAGTTTCCCAATACATTTATGATGTTCGTGCTAATGGGATGATGTTTTTCTTTTTGGGGTTTTATGGGGTGAATACTCGTTCTAAATCTAATCTATCTTCTAACTATCATATGCAATCTATCATAAATAAAACACCTATCTTTAAAACTATCCCTGGAGTAACGTTTACTTATTCGATATAAAATAATTTCTAAAAGCGACTAATAATGAAGATCATTCAATCACGATGAGAATAGAATTCTTTTAAAAATGATTGTTTCGTATAAAAAGTTAGCCGAAATAATATGAGGAATATATCACATAAGAGTCGTTCATATATTCAGCATAAAGAGTAAGTCATCACCATACAAAAGTGCAATAATGATAACTAAACATTCAAACTTTCATATATAAATAACTGAAAATGATTTATTGCTTGACACATAAGTAAAAAGCACTAGGAGATAAAAGTACCATTCGTAATATGTCCTACTCATGAGCTACAACAATATCGATCTATCTTCAAATCACTTAACATCAACTAAGAGTACAAAAGTGCAATTTCAGTAGCAGATGCTAAACTCAAATAGAAAATAAATTTCGTTCCATTCATTTTATCAAAACCTCCTTAGTGGAGGGCAAGATGCACATTCTGAAGAATGCTTTTGATAAAACTCTGGACCCCTCTCTAAATGCATGAGAGGGGTTTAAATACTACTCTATGAAATCTAAAAATAAATATTACAAAAATAGATGAGGAGATTTAAACGACCTACCTCATTTTCAGCAAAAATAAATAAAACAAAAATAAAATATATCTATGACTAATCCTACATTTGATTCTTTAGATCGCAAATATCCAGCATTGGTTTTAAGAGTGTCGGTTGGACGATTTCAACTTTTAATTATCCTACAAATACGACGCTGATGAGAGCTGGCACTATCTTCTCGGCGGAAGTCATCAGGCACTTCAGGGTCATCCATTAGCTATGTGGTTTTACCAGGTACTGCCAGTATGCTTCCCAGTTCAATCTGTTTACCTGTTTAATCACCTCTTCCATTTCCTCTGCTGCTTGTTTCCATGCTGCTTGAAGCTATTGTGCTTTTGGAAGGAAACCAGGGGTAGTTTCTTCTACCAAATTAGCCTTGTGTAGATTCTCATTTACGCATTCAATGACACTTTTCGTTGTTGCTCCTACATCTTCCATTGTCTGTTCTGCTTCCTTTTAGTTGAGAATCCCATTTTGCAAATAAAATCTCTTTGTGCGATTCGTCAATTCTGGGCATGCCTGATCTTTTCCCTTCTTCGGATTTCTGCCAGTTTAAGAAGTTTGAGACCTTCTTAAAAATTGGATCATATTCAAGTCGTAATTCCATGACTTAATTTGTAATATTATCGCTCATTTTGTAGTGGGAATTCCATTGTGAAATCTTCTGGCATAGTAGTTCTTTCTGTTGCAAGAGCTGGGAATTGAGACCAAGTGCCTCTGTGACAAACTCCCCAATTTTTGGATCATCTGTATGCAGTTCTATTATACCTTGTAATTATTCTTCTTTACTAGCCAAACTGCTTTGATGTGTCAATTGCATTTGCTGGAAGCCTTGTTGAAGTTTTGCCAACTGTGTTTCCGCTTGTTGATTGATGCTGACTTGTTGTAACTGTTGTTCCAAAATCAAAATCCTATATTCTTTTTCTTTAAGTAGCAATTGAACCTTTGCTGCTTTATCAATATTTGCTGAAGCGTATGCACCTGCGACCTGTGAGAGCCTAGTGAGATTTGCCGATGGATCTTTCCAAAGAACATCCAGAGGTTCATCCTCGGGAGCGAGTACAAAATCTAACTTTCTTTTCTTTCTTTGCCTTCTGACGACAACTTTATGTTGAGGGTTGTCGAACACATCTAGAGGAGGAATTTTCTCTATTCTGAGTACAATCTCAGATGAGGGAGCAATAGGAATGTGCTCCGTTTCCTGAGTGTTGACAGTCCTTTCTATTACCATTTCTGTGGTCCTCTCTTTTGGATTAGTTGGTGGCTCTGCGCTTCATTCTTCTGTGTTAAGTATCTTATTAAAAATTTCCCATTCCCCTTCTAGATCAATTACTAGCGGCTCTGTTTGCTTTGTAAGGGGAGTTAAGGCCTCAGCTTGTTTTATTAACGAAGTTTGCTGATCAGACTCTGTTGTAGACTAAGCTGTGTCTTTTATTGACTCCTCATCCTTACTGTGTTCATTCTTAGACTGATTACCAGACTTTTCTGCTGATTCATTTTCTGAACTTGTTTTGGACTTTTCTTTTGAATCATCACTTATGCTAATGCTGGGAGTGGGATTTCTTATTGGTTCGATGAGTAATTGGTCCAATGGGACCTTAGCTAACCTTTGTTTTCTGTAATTGTCAAAATTTTGGAGAGTTTATTGGTCAAAAAGAATTTATGTTGTATGTTGAACCTCTTTGAAGGTGTTTTTCTGCAAGAAAACATCATCAAAGGGATCTTCTTCATGGGAAAATACTTTTATTTTAACCATTGTAGTAAAATCACTTACAACACCAAAGGGATCATATTGGCTTCCCGTGAACTTAGGTAGTTGTAAAGATAATATATTATTAACTTCTTTGAAAGCATGACCTAAGTCATGCAATGCAAATGCTCCGCATATTACAGGAAATTGGAGCCAAACGACCTTCTCGTAATCTTTCATTACTTTGCTCATTTCCCCCACGCCGCAGGTCCGATAGGCTATCTCCCTAGCCATCGATTTCTCTGGGACGTAAAAAGGTAGCACATGAGGTGAAGTAATGCTGCCAAACACTCTGATATACGTGAACAATTATTCTCCAAACCATCTTGCCACGGGGAGAATATCTACCTCAGCTTCTTGCGAAAACCTTGGGGCATGTTTGTTGTAGATATTTTTATGGATCAGGAGTATAACTCCGTGAAAATTTTTGAAGAAATGTGGCACAAAATTTGATTCCCACATGGCTTTGTGATAAATTTGAATGGGAAGTGGATTTTGAACCATCCACTTCCATCCCATAACAGGAAATTTGGAAACAAAACAAATAGCGTCCATAACATAGGCGCTCATAAAAAATGGAGGGTAAATGTTATAGCTCCAAATCTCACCATTATGGTTTGTGATGCTACACCCATGGCCTAGGGCAACCCCTCCTTCCAGACCTGGTCCAAAATCTAAAAAACAGTGTTTTATTCCCTGTACGCGACATTGCCATGAGTTAAACGCGTGTATACGCGGGTTCATACATACCTAACCCACGTATATGTATTAAAACACTTAAAAAAATATAA
>APFE030719049.1:102001-172782 GCA_000404065.3 Pinus taeda | reverse complement strand
AATCAACCAACCTACAGATCTATGATTGGAAGTTTACTTTATTTGACAGGTACCCGACCAGACATCATGCATGCAGTTGGAATAGTTGGAAGATTTCAGGCAAATCCGAAGGAGACTCATCTTCAGGCAGTGAAGAGAATTTTCAAATATCTTCAAGAGACTCAAAATTATGGCTTATGGTATCCTAGAGATACAGATCTTACACTTCATGCTTATACAGATGCAGATGGGCCGGAAGTGTGGATGATAGGAAGAGCACAAGTGGTGGTGCATTCTTTATGGGTTCCAGATTAGTATCTTGGTTCAACAAGAAATAGAGTTCGATTGCCTTGTCTACAACTGAAGCAGAATATGTTGCTGCCGCATCTTGCTGCACTCAACTCCTTTGGATGATGCAGACGTTGCAGGATTTTCAAATCACTTGTACACCACCTATCTCCATCTTATGTGATAATACAAGTGCTATCAACATTTCAAAGAATTCAGTCATGCATTCAAAGACCAAGCACATACCGATTAAGTATCACTTTCTCAGAGAACAAGTGATGGAAAAAAAGGTCAAGTTGGAGTATGTTCCTTCTAAGGAACAAGTTGATGATATTCTCACCAAACCATTTCCTAGGGAGAACTTTGAATACCTCAGGCAAAAGATGGGGGTAGTTGATGCATCATCGTGTTGTTGTTGTTGAATCTCATTTGTTGGTCGTACGCGAGGCCTACAAATGGTATATGCGTACATTTGTTGGTTTCTGGATTGGTTGTATATCGATGGCATAGGTTCAGGGGGAGCACATATAATGCATTGTTGGCATTATGGTAGCACAGAAGGAGAGCATGGATACTAATCTAATCATGGTTGCAATATGTCTCTATCTCTTTCATGGTCATTTATGGTGTTTGGTTGATTGTGGTTCTTTCTTGCAGATCTGGTTTATAGTCAGGGGGAGCATGTTCTTAGGGGGAGCATAACCCTTTGCCCTTGATGTCAAAGGGGGAGAATGACGTTGAGGATCACCCTTGAGGTTGCCATCAAGTCCAAAGGGGGAGATTGTTGGCATTATGATTCTGGTATGGCTCTATGATACAGGTGTTGTACTTGATGGCAACTCTCTCAAGTGGCAATGGTCTGTTCAAGGTCTCAAAATGAAGAAAATAAGAGGTTGCAGGTTATCAGTTCAAAAGGCGTGGACCCGCAGGTACGCTGTTCAGTCAGTTGCGGTCTTGTACGCAGCTTGTCCGAACAAAAGGTGTGGACCCCAGTGCACACACTTCAAGGCAGAGAAGCGCACTCACGAGGGGGTTTCTTATGTTTTTCCCGTGGTATTTAGCCCGCCATTTCTGATGCTATGGTTTTGGCCTGTGGTATAGGATCTATTTTAGCCCTAGTTTGGATCCCTTGTTTTGGTTACTTGATGGTTTTGTCCCATGGTGTGAATGGGGGCTTGTCTATAAATAGGGAAGAAGATCACTTGGCTAAAGTAACTTTTTCAATTGAATATCTTGAGATCTAAAATTTTGGGTGATTGAAAGCTAGATCTAATTCAAGGAGGTAACTTAACTTAAGGTGAATCTTTTGGCATGTCGTGATCTCCCGGGCGCATGAATAGATCTATGGATCTGACTGACTGTGGCACATTGGTGTACTGAAAAATTGGCCCTAATCAGAAGTACGCAGGCGGTTCAAAGGCACAGTGTGTGGGTACGCAGCGCAGTTAAAGGTGCGGTGCGTGGGTACACAACACAGTCAAAAGCGGAGTGCGGGGTACGCAGTACAGGAGAAGGCACAGTGCGGGGCGCACGCAACACAGTCAAGCGCGAAGTGCGAGGAACGCAGGCGAGAAGAAGGTATAGTGCGGGTCTACGCAAAAGTCAGAAGTGAAGGTGTGGATCTGAAGAAAAGCTCGCAGAGTAGAAGAATAACCAGTGCGGATCTACGCAGGTCTGTCTTAGAAGAGCTGTAGATATACGCAGGCCCCTGTTGGTGAAGTTGCGGTCTTATCTTGAAACTATTGTTGATTGTCCTTTATCTACTGCAACAAAGTTCTAGGTTTATATTTCTGGTAGTTCTTTTCTGATTACAGCGTTCTGAAGATTTGGGTAATTCATTGGTTCATTGTATAAAGAGATTGGGTGATTTTCATGTACTTGATGATTATTTGATGTTCATGGATCTCGTTTGAAAAATTATGAAACGTGGTCCTTAAAGAAGTAAAAGACCAAAAGGGGGTTGTAGCTCCCTTCCAGGAGAGACTGGAAAATGAGAGAGAGTTATATCTCTCTGCAGGTTGCAGCCTGCGTACTGGTAAAGGACTGCACTAGTACAAAATCATTGTAAAAGAAGTTTGTAATTGAAAGAAGATAGAGACACATTGGGTTTCCACCTTATATTTGGTGTTCTTTGGTGTGACTATCTATTTTTTTTCTTGTTTCATGCTCATTATCATACACAAGTTAATGATCAATAAATTAATGAAGGCATATTGAAAATAATTTGATAATACTTATTCAACCCCCCTCTCAGTATTATTTCCAACAACCTTCACACACACGGTAAACACAACAATTAAGGTATCATCAAGAATGAATACATGCATAGGAAAGAAGTCAAATAAGTCAACTCCCTTGATCAAAATGATATATGGCCCAACTTCAACATGTAACCCTCTGCATCAGTTCGATCCACAGGTAGGATTAGGTATGGAAACCTTAACCTCCTCCCTATGCATCAAATGACTAAAATGTGTTTTGAGCAAGAAAATATGTTTTAATAGGCTAGAGGTAGTGAACTTGGCCACCCTGGACTAGTAAACTCAAGTATGAGTTAAGTCACCCATGCAATGTGGAAATTCCAACTCAAAACAAAGTGTTATCCTTAGAGAGTGGGGTGATAATCACAAGGAAAGAGAAATGATTACATTTAGTAGGGAAAACAGTCCAAAAGAGGAAACTTGTGTTAATGCCAAGTCATTAGAGTGTTCCAAGCTTTTAACCAAAAAAGGATATTAGGTGCTAGGATCGACTTCATTTTCACCATCACTCATTCCAAAAATAGGTTGAGGAAGGATGAGCTAGTGCATTAGACAACCTAGGGTTCCACTGTTTGGTCAATTTAGTGTCCTAAATTTCTCTACATAAATTATGAATCTGGGTATCATAAACTGATGATGTGTGGTACAGCGTATGTGCTAGATGGCTCTTCCTACTTCAATGTTTTTGAGTTTTCTATTGTTTTGGGGGTTTGATCTCTTAATTCCTAATGTTCTGAAATTTATTTAACAGAATCTTAAATCTACTACTACTAAGAACCCAAAGAAATCAAAGGAGAGCTAATATTAAAATTGAAAATGAGATTGCAACTATCTAAGATGAACAGAAATGAAATACTAAAAATAAGATTACAACTATTGTATAATTGTTGAATCAAAACTAAATGAACAACTGAAAATGGAATTGCAACTAAATGAAAAAATATGATTGAAAATGAAATTGCAACTAATCTATCATAAAAAGAAAATAAATTATCTTGTCACTCTGCTACACAATTTTGGGAGAACTACCTCCTTGTGATAAAATTTTGAGCGATTCAATACTTCATTGTTCTAAAACTGAAAATGAAATTAAATGAAAGACTAAGTCTGAAAGTGAAATTACAACTAATCTACTATAGCAACTAAATGAAATGTTTTATCACTATGCTATACAATTTTGGGAGAACTACCTCCTTGTGATAGCATTTTGATGGACTCCATACTTCATTGTTCTAAGAAAAAGTAAACATAAAAATGCAGAAAAGGACTTATTCATAAATGAAATATTTCACCACTTAGTTTTAAGATGAACCATCAACTGAAAGGGCTTTCGGAAACATTCACTTACAACATGAGTTATTAAACTAATAGCAAAATGGCATTCAAAATCTAAAGACTAATGAACAACAAATGAAAGAAATAGTCTACTGATAAGCAAATCCAAATCATTCTATGCTACTGACATCAACTTCAAGCTACTGATAAGAAACTAGAAAGTAGTGAAACAAAAGAGCTATTCTGTGAACACAAGCTGCATTATGAATAGAGTTAGAAAATGGTTATAAACATCATGGAAAAACACATTGAATTTACAACTAACTATAAAAGACAAAGCATAAATCAAATGTAACCTTGACCAACCCAGGGGCCCTTTGCAAAGGTCTCGGATTATCAACACTTAATCAACACTTCAACAATGCTTCAGGTATCCATTGAAGCATAGTCTTTAAATTAAAATAGAGAACGAGTTCTTCAAACTACAGAGCGGAAATATGAACTTAATACATAAGCAAAACTGAACTTGTTTTGCATTATTCACACAGGTATTTATAGGGACTTATACAACTGATTTAAAGAGAGAATTAAGCTACAACAAAACACATAGACAGGCAAGTATGCAAAATTCTTGTCCCTGGTTTCTTGGAAACATAAATATTATGGTAATGGCTATTGGATTCTATTTGTACAGGTGGCAGATGAAGTCCGTGGCCTCAAGAAACTGCTTTGGATCTCATCATTGAGAAACGTGTAAAGAATAGAGTCTTGTTTGCCATAGGCTTCTAAGGTTGACTTCCCTTTGGTTGGAGTCTTCCTAGTTGATCTAGGCCATATGAATAGGATACGATCGATACCCTAATGTTTTCCAAGCTACCCATGTATTCATTTTCCTCTCTTGACACGTGGAACCTGCAAAAGCGTGGAAGTAGCTACGGAACAATCGATTAGCTGCAGAATGTGGCTATGTTCCGTAGCTAAAAATCAAAAACTTATTCAAATAGAAAACATAAAAGTATAACCTGTAAATCACTGAAATATACTCGAGGCAATGTGTAATGGTTTTTGATGATAAAGATGCATTTTTTATGGAAAAATAGAGAAGGAAGGATGAGAAAAGTAGCTAAGGGAAAGGCAATTTTGGAACTCAACATACCCCCACTGCTAGACTATTGCATGTCCCCATGCAATCAAAATTGTAAACTCCGTCTTCCTACTACATTTGTTCTAAGACTTCAACCAAAACATCCAACCTCTTCTTGCTTTTCTTTCTACCAATTACCATCTTAGGCTTCCTCATGAGAAATCTATACTTGAGGCTCATAAGTGCCCTATTTAGCTTCTTATTATTCCTTTTTAGTTTCTTGTTCTTATTGTGCCATAAACGCAAGTGAAGCATAGTGTTATCATGGATAATCTTATCCAACTTGTTCCGTTCTTTTAAGGCTTCATTTTCTCTTTGGATATGCCTATTTAGAACTTCTAGCTCATAGATTTCCTATCTAAGTGAGCTAGTCAAAGTTTCTTGTGATGTGGCAGGCTGCTTAAGATTAGATGAAGTCCTTGGGTCCACTGATTTACTCTTTTTCTCCAATGACTCCATGTAGTCATAAATTTGCTATTGGACCGGATCAATACCTGGAGATGCTCTTCTTGGACTACTTTTAAAGTTTTGTTCAGGAGAGTTTTGTGGGCTTTGCTCATATGGGATATTGTCATGGGACTGAGTTGGAGTTTCTTCCCCCAAATCTATGAACTGGGTTTCTTTTAATTTTTCTTTCTTCACTTTTCCCTTGAATCTAGAACTTTTCCTCAAACTTTGGGAGCCTACGATTTCTTCTTCTACAACCTGTTTCCCTTTTCCCTTCTCCTTCTCTCTATTGAGCTGATCTATGATTTTGATTAATCTTTCTGAAATCAGCTATTCATCCTCCTTAGATGATGAAGGCTTAGGGATATTCTTATGGATTTCCTCAACCTTTTCTTTCATTTTTCTTCTCTGCTTTGTCTACTTTTTGATCTCTGTTAGTGTTTTAGAGATGGTCTCTTCCTCATTGTTTTTCTGTGCTGAAGTTTCAGGAGTGTTTTGAATGGTGAGACTAGTCTTCCTTCTCCTACTTCTTCTTATAGAACTTCCCTCAAGAAATTCTGGGGCATCTTGGAAGAATTTTCTGATCAAAAATTCATCCCATGTGTCCCCTACACTCTTTAAGTGATGCTCAACTAGAATTTTTACTAGTCCATGATGATAAAGAGTGGTTTTTGTTGCTTCAATTTTCTTCTGAACATTAGTGGCCATTCTTCTCAAACTATTCAACAAGAAAAATGGGAGATTGAGGGTTCCATCTTCAAGAAAATTCATTAGAAGTCTTATGTAATATACATACATGGAACCATACCTTCCCTCGCATGTAATAAACTTTTGCAAAATTAATAGCATGCTACTCCATTTGCCCTTAAGTGCAGAGATTGGAATTCCTTTCCTAAAAATTGAAGTGTCCATACCTGGATTTTTTAGAATGACCTTCCAAGTTTCATCATGAAATTCTTTATTCTTGAACCACCTCTCTCCTAGCCTTGGTAGCTTGGTTTCTTCAGCAATGAAAGATTCGGTCACTGCAAATTTTATGTCACCTATTTCCACGCCTATCCCATCAAATGATTTGGAAAAATATTTGGTGATTTCTTTATTGTAACCATTGAATTTTTCAATGAAGCTCAACCAACCAGCCTTCTACAACATTCCTTTCAACTAAGGATAACCTTCCATGTACTTCACCCCTATGGGTTCAGTTCTGAGGATGAGCCCCATCACTTCTGTTCTATGCTTTTCTTCGAAATTCCTTTCACTGATTGAGAAATGGAGTGACTGTGTAAAGAGGACTGTGTATACGATAGTGGAACAATTGGTATATAAAAACAAAAATAACTATGGATATGGGGACGGAATGACAGAATATATGGAGGTGAAACGATTATGAGTATGGGATAAAACTATTGTTCATACAGGGTATATGGAAACATAGTAGTTGTATGCATAAAATGTGTGGAAACAAAATGTGCATGAGGTATATGGAAACAGAGTGGTTGTATACGTAACCTATGTGAAAAATAGAGTGACTGTTATACACAGAGAATACAAAAACAAAACGACTACGTGCACAAGATAATGAAGTGTTTGTATGCACAAAATATATGAAAACAGAGTGATTGTATGCATAAAAAGCCTGCGGAAGTATAAGAGAAGAGAACTTGGTGTAATCAATGAACAATCAGGGTTTTGAGGAGTCGTATTCAAATAGGTCATGTCATGAATCTAACCGTTTAACAGGTGTGCTGGAGAAGTCCAGTTAAGTATGAATCATTTTAGTTTAAAATGGAGATTGCATCATTAGACTGTTAGGTATTAGAGACAAAAGGTGTGACAAAATCATCATGGACGTCAAATCTCATAATGATAAATCAAGGAGTCATGTGATTATACGAGTTATCCAAACTTATGTTTTGTATTGCTATTTGAAATAAGTTCTTGTTTTTACCTTTTAGAACCATACCTTCTGCTTGCTAATCTCTCGTTGTTTGCTTCCACAGGTGCTTAGATTTGATTGGTCTTCAAAAGTTGTTCTCTCCTCAATTACCTGCATATGAAATTTTATTATGAACTGGCCTTTTTATGCTTGGACTAATGATCAAACCGTTGTTGCAGAATCAGATTGGTTGCAGAACAGGATTAGCTATGGAATGGAAATAACTATAGAACATGGAAACAACTGCAGAATGTAAAACAAAGAATAAATATGACTTTATTAATGAATGAAATGGAGATGGTTGTGTGAGTGAAAATATGACAAGATGAAAAATGGAGATGGAAGAAATGCTGGAGAGAAAAATGTATTGGTGGAATATGATAGTGGAGTGAAGTGAAACTTTGCATAAATAAAACAGAGATAAAACAATAAATTTTTTAGAATGCAAAGTGAGTCACCATTTTTCTTTTCAGAAAAGGAAATGGAAAATATAGGGTGTCTAAAGCTTCTAATTTTTGCCCTATATTTTCTGTATAAGGATGCCAATCAGTGATTGGTTTTCAACCTTATACAATTATTATTATTATTATTATTATTTTTAGATAGGAGACAAAGACAAAGTTGATGGAGAAGAAGGAATTTTCTTCACCAATTTCATTTCAGAATTGCTTTGAAAGATCTTGATGAACTCCTCTTTTGAGATTGGTTTTTGGTAAATTTTCAATCTATGACCATTCACAATGAGAGGAGTTTGACTTTCATCTATTGTTTTGATTCTTACTGCTCCATTACTAAAAACTTTTTCAATCTCATATGGCCCAAGCCAATGAGTTTGAAACTTTCCTTGAAAATCTTTAAACTTTGAATCAAATAACAATGCCCAATCTCCCTCTTGAAACTTCTTGTCTTTGATGTACTTGTCATGCCACTTAGCTCTCTGTTGTTGAAATAGACCAATCCTTTGAACAACTTCTTATCTGATTTCATCAAGTTCATTCAATTGCTCTAGTCTATGCTTTTGAGCTTCTAATAAATCCATCCGCAACTGGACTGCCATCTTGAAATTTTTGACTTGGAAGTCTATGGGGAACGGGACTTGCTTCCCATAAACAAGTTCATAGGGTGTATGTCCAGTTGTGTTCCTCCATGTAGTTCTATAGGCCCATAAGGCTTTAGGAAGCATTTTTGCCCAGTCTCTTCTATGTAGATGCATAGTCTGGGTGAGGATTCTTTCAATCACTTTATTTCTAGACTCTACTTGACCATTTGCTTGTGGATGATAGGGAGTGGATTTCCTATGCTTGATTTTGTATTCCTCGATAAGCTTCTCCACTATGTTGGATGTGAATTGAAGTCCCTGATCTGTCAAAATTTCTCTTGGAACACCAAAGCAAGTAAAAATATCCTCAAAAAGAAAACTAACTACAGAATTTTTGCTAGCAAAAAGTAATGCTTTGGCTTCTACCCATTTGGTGACATAATCAGTGTAGAACAATATATACTTTTTCTGCTTGGATGGAGGATTAATAGGTCTAATAAAGTCTAAAGCCAATTTTTCAAAGCGTTTGATAAGTACCTGAGGTTGTAATGGCATTTCAATTGAGGGAGCAGGTTTCCATACCCTTTGGCAGTTGTCGCACCTTCTGACATATTCTTTAGCATCTTTGAAGATGGATGGCCAAAAATATCCTAAGGAAAGGATTTTATAGGTTGTCCTCTTGTTAGCAAAGTATCCACCACATGGCTCATCATGACATGCTTTGAGAATATCATGCATCTCATCTTCCTTGACACACATTTTGATCATAATATCTGGCCCTGTTTTATACAATTCGTTAGTGACCTATGAATATCTTGCACTATCTTGAATAATCTTTCTTTTCTCTCTAGGAAATAAATGTGAAGGTAACTTCCCTCTAACCAAGTAATTAGAAACATCTACAAACCAAGGAGTTCGAGTAGTTACTGAAAAGAGATATTCATTAGGAAACTTATCTTCAACCAGAGAGTCTTCTTTGATATTCTGATTCCTGGACAAGAAATCAGCAACTGTGTTTTGTTTTCCAGGGCGATCTAGCACAATAATGTTGAATTCTTGCAAAAGTAAAAGCCATGTTGTAACTCTGCCATTAGTAATAGTTTTATTCATCAAATATCTAATTTTAGAGTGATCTGTATGAACAAAGGTTTCATAGCCTATTATATAGTGTCTGAACTTGTTAATTGCATGAAGAACAACTAAGAACTCTTTTTCAATTACAGTATAATTCAACTCAGTGGGAGTCAAATTTTTACTTGTATAGTAAATGGCATAAGGAATCAAGTCTTTTTGTCCCAATACAGATCCCAAAGTTGTATTTGAAGCATATGTAGAAATATGGAAAGGAAGTTTCCAATTTTTTCCTCTTAAGAAAATATGGAAAGTAAGTTTCCAGTTTTGTCCTCTTAAGATAGGTGCTTCAGATATTTTTTCTTTCAAGGTTTCAAATGTTAGTTGGCAATTATGATTCCACTTGAATTCACAATATTTTGTAAGCAATTTGAAGAGTGGAGATGCTATTTTAGTGAAGTTTTCTATAAATCTTCTATAATATCCAGTAAATCCTAGAAAACTTCTAACATCCTTTTGGCAATTTGGAATTGACAACTTAGAGATAACTTCAACTTTAGACTTCTCAACTTTAATCCCTTCTCTCGAAGTTTGATGTCCCAAACCAATACCTTCTGTAAACATCATAAAACATTTTTCATGGCTTAGTGAAAGGTTTGTTTCTTTACATATTTTAAGGAATTTTTCCAAATTCTCCAAAGCTTCTTCAAATGTGTTACCATAAGCTGTAAAATCATCTATATATACCTCTACACAATCATGTATTAGATCAGAAACAATTCCTAGTACTGCTCTTTGGAATGTTGCAAGTGCATTACATAACCCAAAAGGAAGCACTCCGTAGGCAAAAGTTTCCATGGACAAGTAAATGTGGTTTTATCTTGATCCTCAGGTGCTACTTGAATTTGATTATAACCACTAAAATCGTCCAAGAATGAGAAATACTTTTTACCTGCTAATGTATCTAATACTTGATCTATAAAGGGTAAATGAAAGTGATCTTTCAAGGTTTCTTTATTCAATTCTTGGTAATCAATGCACACCCTCCATTTACCATTCTTTTTAGGAAAAATTACTAAAGGAGAGACCCATTGACTATCTGAAATTGGGTAAATGAAGTTTACAGTGAGTGATTTTTGGAGCTCTTCTTTCACAGTTTCCCTAATATTTGGATCCATTCTTCTTTGAGGTTGTCTGATTGGTATACTGCTTTCCTCAATATAGATATGATGGATAAAAGTCTTAGGATAAATACCTTTCATGTCGGTATACTCCCATGCAAATGCAACAGAATGTTTTTGTAATATTTTGGTTAGCTCTTCTTGTTGTAGTTTCTCCAAGTTTTTGTTTATGTTCAATGTCCTTCCTAGAAAAATTTCAATTGTAGAGCTACCGAAATCTTCCATAGAATAGAGAGACATATGCCTAGATGACAAGTATTCAATATTAGATATTTCCTGAAATTGTGCATAATCATATTCTGAAGATGTTTCAAAATTTTCCAATGTGTTCAAAATTTGACTATCTTCACTAATTTTAGATATAGTAAAGAGAGGTTGAATATCATCTTCATCACTAATCCATTCCTTGTCATCTATTTCTGTTATTGCTTTTGCTAGAGGATACAAAGTAAATTTCTTTGTTGGATTACTATCAGAAATATACATGTCACCAGATCTACAACTAATAAAAGCATTAGTTGTGGCCATCCAAGGTCTTCCTAATATGAGTGGATGTCCTCCTAAATTATTCTTGGGAGTTAAAATCATGAAATCAACAAGATATTCCCAAGAATCTAAGGAGACTGAAATATCTTCTAGCACATCATCTGGTTTAATTACTGATCTATCTACAGGTTGCAGTAGGGTAGGTGTGTAAAGAAGATTACGAAGTTTAAGCTGCTCCATAGTTTGTCTACTCATAATGTTTATTTCTACCCCTAAGTCAATCAATGTGTTTGGAATTCCAATCCCATTTATATGTGTCTTGACAATTGGACTTCCTGGATCCACATATTTTTTCATGGTCATCTTTCCCATCATGATATCTGTTATCTTTCCTACCAGGTGAATTATTTTTGTTTCTCTCGGTTTTCTTCCTGGTCTTTTGATGCTCAACTCCTTTATTGTCTTGGCTAGAATAGGAATTTATCTAATGGCTTGCAGCAAAGGAATTTTGATGAAACATTCTTCAATTCATCTAGAAAATCATAATTTGGCAACAAGATCTATTTTTCTACCGCTCTATCAATTTGTAATATCTCAAGAAAAGGAGGTGTAGAAGTAGATGTTGGTTGCTCAATTATAGGAGTTGTGTTTATTGATTCTTTTTGTTATTCTTTTTCTATGTTTTGGTTTTGGAGGGATGTTCCCTCAAAACTTTTATTGACCTTCAAAGAATCCTCCTCAAAAGTGTCTTGTTCTTGAATAACTATAGAAGGTTTTTCCTTTTCTAATATCCTACCAGATCTAAGTTGAATATCATTAAGATCTAGAGGGGTAATCATGTAAGTTGGAAATTATTGTCCTTCTACCATGTAAGCATTCTGAGGGTTCTTTTTATTGGGGTTTGGTAATGGTTGGGCAGGTAGCTGATTTGGTTTTTGTTGAAATGGAAGTAAGAGTTGAGGATTTTGACCTTGTTGTGGAGGTTGTGGTGGAAATGGCAATGAAAATTGAGGGTTTTGATTTGGAAGTTGTTGCTGATTTTGATAAGATGGAGGATATTGGTAATATTGGGCAAATCTCTCATAAGGATTTTGTACCCGTTTTGCCCACAGTTGAGACCGATACTGAGGTTAAGCTTGAGGCCAAGGTTGTTGCCAAGAATTCTAGTTTGGTGGGGGTTGAAGATACATTAGATTGTTGAATCCTTGATTTTGTGGCCCTGCCAAGGTCTTGTTGCAACAAAACAAAGAGATTCTATAGGATTTGGGACTATTTCCTCTTGAAAGATAGCCTTAAGACCTGGGATTGAAGGACAATCCTTGGTCTCATGACTTTCTGAACAAATCATACATGTTTCTACAATTTTTGCATCTAAAGGGCATTCCCTTAGAGCATGTTTATTTTTGCATTTTGGACAAAAGATGGCTAAAGCATCAGCCTCTGTTTTCTGCTTGTTTTGAATTTTAAGGGTGTCTAGTTGCTCTCTAAGGCTCCCTAAAATGTTAGTTTTAAACTCATCAAGCATATTGCCAATTTCTTCCCTACTTACAAATCTCGTTGTAGATTTGTTTGCTTTAACAAGAGAAGGATCTCTTGGTCCTTTCCTAGTTTTAGATTTCCCTCTTGAGAGATGAACACATAGTTCTGCTATGTCAGTCAATGGAAGTTGAGAGATATCTCCCTTCCCCATCATGTTAAGGATATCTATCCATTCATCTCTAATGGCCTTTAACAAAAGAGCTTTCAAAGTTTCTTCATCTATATTTTTCATCTTAGCTCTTTTCAAATTATAGTTGAATCTCTCAAGAAAATCCTCTAAGTTTTCATCTTCCTTCTGTATCATTTTGAACACTTCATCTTTATGAATGGTAGGCATACAATAATCCAAATATCTATCCAAAAATGCATGTTTCATGTCATTCCAAGTTCTAATGGATTGAGTGACTAACCCCATAAACCATTTCAAAGTATCCCCTTTTAGTGTTGAAGGGAACAATTTGAGTTTTGAGAGTCTTCTAGATAGTCATAGGTTCTTCACAAGACTTCAAACTCAAACAAAAATGTTTCAGGATCCTCACTTCTCAACCCATAAAAGTTTGGGAGGATAGATGGTGAAATTTTTTTCATTGTGGTATGTGTTTCCTCATATATTATAGGGAATCCAAATGAGTTATCTACTTCCCTATTTCCTCTACCTCCTCCATTATTACCTCTACCTCCTCCATTGTTTCCTCTACCTCTCCTTCTAACCCTTCCTCCAAACAGTGTGAATTCTCCATCTTGTTCTTCTTCTGCCATTATAGTTTCTTCAGAGTCAGTATAGGGCTCAACCTGCAAGGTTATTCCTTCCTCCTCTGGTTCTTCTATTAATGGACTATGAAAGAGAGGTTCTACTTTTTCTTCCTCACCAGGTATTCCTAATTCTTCAACTACAATAGGCTCCCCTATGGAAGTGAAAAAGGTCTTTTCTCCTAGGACTATTTTGATGGATGATGTAGGAGAATCTTCGGATTCAATTTCTGCCCCTTGAATTCCAAGAATCCTATGGTTGGGAGTATGAGTTTGGGATGGAGGTGTGTCTTTTCTAACTCTTGGTGGAGTAGGTGGAGTTTTAGGAATCGAACTTCTGCCCCTAGCTATAAATCTACCCCTAGAGTCTCGTTCTCTATGCATGTCATTTTTTTGTTTTGTTGCTTTTGTTTGTTTGTTTTTTTTTTTTTTATGAATGTAAGAGATAAGGCTACCTAGTTGCACTTCCCTGGCAACGACACCAAAATGTTTGGTCAATTTATTGTCCTAAATTGCTCTACATAAGTTATCAATCTGGGAATCGTAAACTGATGAAGTGTAGTGCACTGTATGTGCTAGATGGCCCTTCCTACTTCAATGTTTTTGAGTTTTCTGTTGTTTTGGGGGTTTGATCTTTTAATTCCTAATGTTCTACAATGTATTTAACAAAATCTTAAATCTACTGCTGCTAAGAATCTAAAGAAATGAAATGAGAGCTAATTTAAAACTGACAATTGGATTGCAGCTATCTAAAATGAACATAAATGAAATACTGAAAATAAGATTACAACTATTGTCTAATTGTTGAATCAAAACTAAATGAACAATTGAAAATGGAATTGCAACTAAATGAAAAACTATGATTGAAAATTAAATTGAAACTAATCTATCATAAAAACAAAATGAATTATCTTGTCACTCTGCTACACAATTTTGGGAGAACTACCTCCCTATGATAACATTTGGAGGGATTCAATACTTCATTGTTCTAAAACTAAAAATGAAATTAACTGAAAGACTAAGTCTGAAAGTGAAATTACAACTAATCTACTATAGCAACTAAATGAATTTTTTTATCACTCTGTTATACAATTTTGGGAGAACTACCTCCTTGTGATAACATTTTGAGGGACTCCATACTTCATTGTTCTAAGAAAAAGTAAACATAAAAATGCAGAAAAAGACTCATTCATAAATGAAATGTTTCACCACTTAGTTTTAAGATGAACCATCAACTGAAAGGGCTTCCGAAAACATTCACTTACAACATGAGCTATTAAACTAACAACAAAATGGCATTCAAAATCTAAAGACTAATGAACATCAAATGAAAGAACTAGACTAATGATCAGTAAATCCAAATCATTCTATGCTACTGACATCAACTTCAAGCTACTGATAAAGAACTAGAAAGTAGTGAAACAAAAGAGCTATTTTGTGAACACAAACTACATTATGAACAAGGTTAGAAAATGGTTATAAACATCATGGGAAAACATAGTGAATTTACAATTAACTATAAAAGAAAAAATAGAAATCAAATGTAACCTTGACTAACCGAGGGGCCCTTTGCAAAGGTCTTGGATTATAAGCACTTAATCAACACTTCAACAACGCTTCAGCTATTCATTGAAACAGAGTCTTTAAATTAAAATAGAGAATGAGTTCTTCAAACTAGAGAGCGGAAATCTAAACTTAATACATAAGCAAAACTAAACTTGTTCTGCGTTCTTCACACAGGTATTTATAGGAAATTATACAACTATTTTGAAGAGAGAATTAAGCTACAAAAAAACACATAGATAGGCAAGTATGTGGAATTCTTGTCCTTGGTTGCTTGGAAACATAAATATTGTGGTAATGGCTGTTGGATTCTATTTGCGCAGGTGGCAGATGAATTCTGTGGCCTCAGGAAACTACTTCGGATCCCGTCACTGAGAAACATGTAAAGAACAGAGTCTTGTTTGCCATAGGCTTCTAAGGTTGACTTCCCTTTGACCAGAGTTTTCCTCATCGATCTAGGACAGATGAATAAGATACGATCCATACCCTGATATTTTCCAAGCTACCCATGTATTCCTTTTCCTATTTTGACATGTGGAACCTGCAAAAATGTGGAAGTAGCTGTGGAACAATTGATTATCTGCAGAATGTGGTTGTGTTCTGTAGCTAAAGATAAAAAACTTAGTCAAATAGAAAACATAAAATTATAACTTGTAAATCACTGAAATATACTCCTTGAGGCAATGTGTAATGGTTTTTGATGATAAAGATGAATGTTTCATGGAAAAACAGAGAAGGAAGGATGAGAAAAGTAGCTAAGGGAAAGGAAATTTTGGAACTCAACAACCACCGAGGAGCTTTGAACTCTGTTTATAAGTGCTACAAGAGAAAGTTACAGGCAGGCTTGCAAGTGCTACAAGAGGGTTGAGAGGAGCTACAGGAGGAATTGGGAGGAGAAAAAGGAGTCATAGTGGCTTGATATTGTCTCAAAAACTTCATGCACACCCAATGTTTTTTGACAAGAAGTAAGTGACACCATCATTCCTTGTTTCTACATCCATTTGCATGAGAAGTATGTTTGAAATAAAGAGCATGTAACAGTTAATTTATCAGTAAGAGGTCTTTGTGAATTTTTTTGTGGTTCAAAGAAGAGAAAAACAGTTTGGTTGATATCAATTCGAGCACCCTTCTTCCTCACTACTACTAAGAACTTTACCACTGTTCCACCACTGAGATTGTTTGATTTTTTTTTTAATTCCACACCTACATAGCATCAAGGAGAAATAGTGAAGAAATGGGGGGAGGATTTAACAGAAGAGAACCCTCAGACACCGTGATAATTCATCAACACCCTCTTGTAGTTGAAATATTCATAAGACACCAGTGGTTGGGTTTCTCAGAGTTTCTAAAGGGGTATGATGATGATCTTGCCCATGAATTTTCCATGACATTACACTCTAAAGAGGAAGATAATGCCACTATTTTTATCATAGGGTTGGCCATCTCTCTCAACCCTGAAGCCATAAGAAGAGTGACCAATTTTCCAATAGGAATTAGGTGGAGAAAACAAGATAAGAAAGTGAGTGTCACAACTAGGAAAACTTCTTCCTTTCAAAAGAGAATCTTGTAGAAGATAAGAATGGAGTGAGAAGAGAAAGTTTAACTTGCCCTTTGGATGAGGTAGCTTACCATATCCTTAAATATATATCTTGTGAAGGGAGATTAAGTGTGGTTTATTCCTACCAGTTCAGGCTAATCCATGAGCTAAGATTCAAGGCAAAATTGCCTCTCCCTCAAAGACTTAGTGTCCCCCATTTTCTTATGCAGTCAATCATGGAGGTGAGTCAGAAGGTGAGGGAATGAAAGCACCAACATTTAGCTCACCGTCGCCTCATTATGTTAATAATGGTTGAAGCTCTAAACCACTTGAGTATCCCTATCATATGGACAAAATTTGTGGACATGGATAGGGAGACTTCCATAGAAACTCAAGCCATGACACCAAGAGAGACACTGGCCTCTACCATTGGAGGTAAAGAAGGAAAAAAAAGTAAGAATAAGGAGAAAAAATAGAGGAGGAAGAGGCAACAAGAACAAAAGAGGAAGATAGAGAAACAGAGGAAAAAGGGGAAACAAATATAGAGGAAGGAGAAGTAGAGATGAAAGGAGAATAGGGGGAGAATAAAGGAGAAGAAAGAGTAAGCCCTTAGGAGACTTCTCAACCCCAAGGAGCAGAAGATACTGAAGTTGCTATAATTATTGATGATTCAGCAAGAAAAGGAATAAATAGGACCCAGTGAAGGAAATATTGAGGAGTTTACTCCTCCTAAAACCAAAACCAAGTCACCTATAGCAACTGTGAGTGGACCTACCACTAGGTCTATCACCTTTAAGAAGCTAAGGACACAATTTGCCTTTGAGAAAGGAGAAAAAGAGAAGCTATAGGAGGATTAGGGTTTGATACAAGAGAGACAGGGTTTGCTACAGGAGGGGTAGATTATGCTACAAGAAGAACAAGGGAAGCTACAAGAGCACAAGAAATAGTTACAAAAGGAAGCCACCACATCAAGGTCAATTGGAAAATACCTACAAGAGCTCCAAGAGCCTGGCCCACAACCTAGCTTTGGTTCCTACTACAAATTTATTGAAGGAGGAAGGATTATCCCTCAAAAATTTGCAATCCCACTCCTCTATGAGCTAGATATAGAGAGAGGCATAACCCATAGCTGGATGCAAATTTCTAAAACTAAGAATGTGGAATATGTAGGCCTCATGGAAGATAAGGTCATTCAAATGGGCAGAGAGTTCAGTAATTTGAGAATGAGGGAGTCTATGATGAAGGAGAAAATACAGGTAGAAAACACAAGGTTAAGAGAGAGGATGCAAGAGAAAGAAACACAACTTTCCACCATGACAAGTATCTCTATAGAAGCCCTGCATGCAGGAAACCATCAAAGTATTATGATCTCTTTCTCAAAGAATAGTGGCTGTAGTTCCAAATCAAAACTCTGGCACAATATGGATCTCTATATTTTCAGGACTACAGGTAGTGTATTGGTTTTTCCAACCAAACTAACATGAAGACAAGGAAAAATTAGTTGAATTTTATATGCACAATATCACTTTGAAAAATTTATTTTTTTGGATCCCAGTTCAATATTGGGAGATATGCAATTGATGGCTTAAGCATCCTGGATGACTCATGAGGAGACAATAGTTAAGGAGGTGAAAAAAGTAATGGAAAAAGAGGAGAAGGGACCACTGTATATCATACCAAAGCTAGTGAGCCCTAAGGTTGTCATTAGCAACCATAACATCATCTCCAATGATGATACTTTAGCACCCATTACATCATATCCAATTATGATACTTTAACACCCAATACATTGCTACCCAGGAACAACCAATTCTACACTTTGAAGACTAATTTAGGATGTTGGGAACAACAAATTTGCAAGCTTTCCACAGAAGATGGTATGCCTTACCCCACAACCAACAAATTAGGGAATATCACTCTCTTGAAAGGCTAAGGAATGCCTTGGAGAGAACAACATTATACAAGAGGATCATGCAGAGGACAAAAATTGAGTGAATAGGAATCAAATAGAGTCCACCCTTGCTGTTAGGCTTACAATAAGGAAGAGACGAAGCATAAGAGCAGAGGGAGTGGACATAGATAAAAAGGAATGTAGGGTTTTACCCATGAGAGGGTACACCATCTGAGGAGCCTTGGGATGATAGGGAGGCCACCAGGGCCATGAAAGAGCTTCAAATGGATGAATGAGTTGCTTAGAGGATGAGAAACACCTTCAATAGGGGGGAGATGATGAGTCCCATCAATAGATATATTTTGAAGATCATTTTCTGTACTCCAACCTTAAAACTATCCTTCTTTTTCACAACTATCCTAATGTTTGTTGATATTCCCAAGTTGACCATGAAGAGTTAAGTGTTAGAACCCCTAAATCCTCTATACTTGAGGGAGATCCACTTTATATGAAAGGATCACACCTACTCAAATATTCTCAACCAATTGGTCAGATGGGGAGGAAATCCCAATAAGCCTTGCTTGTGGGTAGGATGCATATTGGGGCATACCCTATCAATCATGATAGGGGGAGATACTCATCTTGTCATAAGTGAAAATGATCATGCACACCCTATGGTGACAATATGCAAGATCCACTTACCATTGAGGGTAAGGATCACCACCATCCTATTATCTAGAGATGCCTCAACCCTAAGAGATCTCAGGCTCAATTCCTCTCCATTTGAGCTTAAAAAGGGGATAATAACATAGCTTAGTGTTCTCAATTAGTCGGGACTCATACTTAAGAGGGTCGCATTCGTTAGTCCAAGATTCTCTTTGAAGACCAAGAATTTCCCTTTTTTCAAATCCTTGGTGAGTATATCCACTATCTACTTGTTTGTTGATATGCGATGGAGTCTTATGGCTCCTATCTATCCCATGTCTCAAGTGTAGTGGTTCTTAATGTCAATGTGCTTGGAATTGTCATGAAATATGAGATTCTATTCTAATAGGATCCTACTCTTGTTATTGGAATATATCACAGTAGTATCCAAAAAATGCTCAAATAGCTCTGCAAAGAGCTTTCTCAACCAAACTGCCTCATAGCTAGCCACGCTAGTAGCAACGTATTCTACCTCAACTATGCTTAAAGCTACAGACTTTTGTTTCTTGATCTTGCAATATATCATAGTGGATCTCAATCTAAAGAGAAACCTTAAATTTCCTTTCTTGTCAATAACATTTCTAGCCCAATCAACATCAATATATCCATGCAATTGTACATCTCTGATAGAATATCTCAAACCAAGGTGAATGGACCCATGCAAGTATCCCATAATGTGTTTGGAAGAAACCCAATGTGCATGTAATGGATCATTCATAATATGACTTAAGTTGTTCACTGCAAATCATATGTCTGGATGAGTGTTCACAAGAATCATCAATGCCCCAAACAATTGTTTATACTAAGAAGGATTAGCTAGGTCAGGTTCAACAAAATCTCCGCACAACTTCTTGAAATTCATTTCCATAGGGGTGGTGAAGGATTTTCATTCTGTCATTCCAAATCTCTCAAATAGGTTCACAACATATTTTCATTAAGAAAGAAAAATCTCTCAAGGTCTCTACTAGACTTCTAGTCCCAAGAAAAGGTGAATCATACAGAGATCCTTTATTTTAAACTCAAAGACAAACTCCCTCTTACACTAGATCATCAGGGGTTCACTATCTGTTAATTATATATCATCAACATATAGAACCAAAATCAAAGGCATAGCTTGGACCACCTTGAAGTAGAGATTGGGATTAACATTTCTTGTTATGAATCTAAGCTTCACCAGGTAATTGTCAGTATGAGAATACCATGCTCTAAGGCTTGCATGAAGCCATATAATTCCTTCTTCAACACGAAAACATGTGCCTTATGGACCTTCATTTCAAATCCTTGTCATTTCTCAATGTAGACTTCTTTCTATAACATTCCATGAAGGAATGTTGTCTTTACATGCATTTGGTGAAGATTCCATCCTTAACTAGCAACAAGGGAAATGATCAATCTAATGGTTTTGTAGCGAGTAATGGTAGAAAACATATCATCATAATCTTCTCCCTCTTCTTGGGAGAACCCTCAAGACATGAACCTTGCCTTGTATTTATTGATGCTTCCATCAATGCCCCGCTTAATTTTATATAGCCATTTTGAAGTCACCATTGATTTCCCTTTCGGCCTCGGAATGGCATCCCATACATCATTCTTCATAACAGATTCATATTATTTATCCATGGAATCCTTCTAAACTTGTTCCTTCATATCTTCTTCAAAGATAGGTGGATCACCTTCAATGATAGTATTCATGGCTACAAGGTATCCTTGATATCTACATAGCTTATTTATCTATCTAAAAGTCCCTCTAGCAGGAATGTGTCTCTTAGAATCCTGTAATGTATCTCGAAGCCAGAATGGTATTTTCCTAATATGAGCATCACTTGGAGGAGGGTACAAAGGATCCATGGGATCCATAGGATAATCAAATATCTCTTCTTAGACTTAGGCACAAAAGGACTTCTACATTATCCATATCATCATCTTTCTTCTCAGGAGAAGGAGGCAAGGGAAGGCCCCTTACTTTTCCAAGGGCAACATCTTCATCAAATGTTACATCCCTACTAATATCAATCTTCCTTTGACCATGAATATATATTCTAAATGATTTAGAATTTTCATAGTACCCAACAAACATACCTTTTCTTCTAGTGGATTCCAACATTTTCCTCTTGTCCTTCAGCACATAAAAATATATCGAGCAACCAAATATTCTAAGATTGCCAATTTTAGGGTTGACACCTGTGAACATTTCTTCAGGATTTTTGTTGTCCAATGCATGATGAGGAACCCTACTTTGAACATGTACCATTGTATTTGTTGCGTCTCCCAAAAGGAACTTCAATAGCTTTTTATCATGTATCATAGCTTAGGAAGCTTCCACAATAGACCTATTCTTTCTCTCATCCACTCCATTTTGTTCGGGATTATATGACACAATAGTCTCTTTCTTAATACCTTCCTTCTTGAAAATTTCTATGAATTCATTTGAAATGTACTCTCCACTATTTTCAGACAATAAGACATTTATTTTCTTCCCTATTTTATTTTCAATGTATGCCTCAAAGTACTTGAACATATCAAAGGTCTCATCCTTATGCTTCAAGTAATATATCCATGTCTTCCTGGAGAAATCATCAATGAAATTTATGTAGTAGAGATGGCCACCAAGAAAATGCACAAGCATCGGTCGACATAAGTATGAATGAATGAGTTGGAGGATCTCATGTTGGGCAGCGAATCCCCCCATACCAGGTTTTTGGGGCTTGTAGCTCAAGTTTTGGTCAAATGTAATGTAAGACCCTACAAAATGCGAGTGCAAAGCATGACAGTCTAGGGTTGTTCGCCCTAAAATAATGTAATTTAATATAGAATGTTTCAGCCTACCCATGATCCATGGACCAGGGGAATGTATAAAGAGAGCGAGGCTCTAAGTGAAAAAGGCAGTTTTTAGTCTAAGCTTTGAGAAGTAATATGGTTTTGGGATAAGGAATTCGCTCTGAGGCTATAACTCCGAGTCTTGGGTTGTAGTATTAGGAAGAGGCTCCACAACTGTGTGTGTACAGGCCTGGTAGAGTACGCAGCTGTGTGCGCGGACCCTTGCAGCTGAGTGCGCAGGGCGGAGTTGGAATTGTATTGGAACAGAGGATTAATAAAAGATAAGTTACTTGTGGAATATTCTGTGTCTATAATTTTGGTATCTTTATGCATCTCTTTAATGTTTATGATTGTGTGCACTTGTTATGAATCTTGAATGATTAATAAGAATATTGGGTATATGCAATTAAGTTAAGATCTATAATAATAACATAGTAAGGAATAAGGATTTAGACAGTCCCTCTTCATGCTAGTTACAAAGATACGTGAAAGCAGTTGCATAAGTTGCGAAGGACAGACGGTTGCGCAAAGTAGCACAAGTGCGTAGATCAATTTGCAAACTTCCCATAATTCATTAAGACATCCCTTGGGTGCGTAAACCTGGTTCCATCACCCTCCCATACTACCTCGAGTGAGACCTCATTCCGCGCTTCGTGGACTGTTGTCGAAAGGGTCGGTAGTTTCGGGATTTGGTTGGCTAAATCACTTCTGAACCTGGGTCAGGCCCCAACAAACCAATGTCTAATTAGTATTATTCTTGCTAGAGGGGAATAGCCCCCTTGTCCTCTTCCCACTAGACATACTCCATCATGTTGAGCTTGAACATCAGTAATTCCAAACACTAACTTATTCATTTTTGGAACAGTTTCATAATATAGATGTGTCAATCTTCTATTCCATAGCTCACTTTGATGACTGAAGTCATGTGCTGGGTTGTGTTATATTCTTTCCACGACTAACCTACATAGTGAACCATGGGGTTAGGGGGGGGCGGAGCACCCCCTTCAGTGCATCGATTGCACAGCGGGAGGGTCACAGGGGGGTGGCAGTGCCCCAGGAAATTTTTTTTGGACCCTATATTAGGTTCGGCGAACCTACCTATGGTTTTTGGTCCATGGTTTTGGACGTGATGGTTTTCAGTCCATGGTATTGGATGCTTCGACATGTATAAATATGTATTGTAACATTGAAAGGAACATAATGAAAAATCAAGTTGGTAGTCCCGGTTTTGGGATCTAGGGGAAAATCTTTATGTATATGTGTTTTATGTGTTATGCTCTCACATTGTTTCTTTTCTGTGTTTAAGAATTCGTATGCAGGTAATTTTTGTACGGGGTTAAGACCTACATCATGGACCATTGCTAGGAGAGGTCTTCCAGTGACTCTATAGAGTCCTTCCACTTTGGATCCAAATCTGAAGGCATATTTCATTCATGATTCCTTCAATCGGTGAGAATTTTTCCTTTTATGAAGGCTACTCTCATTCCTTGATCCTCCAATCCAAAAATAGATACCAAGTTCTTATTTAGTTCTGCAACATACATCACTTCATGAAGAATACCGAATTCTCTAGAGTCCAAATCAAATTTGACATATCCAAGGCCCTTCACAGGATATTTGTTGTTGTCTCCAAGAATGATATTTAACCATGTCTCCCTCTCAACCAGATTTGAGAGGACCTTCTTATACCTAGAAAGGTGTCTAGAGGGCCTACTATACTAACCAACTAATATATGAATCTAGAGGAGAAAGGGTATAAATAAGAATATACTCAGATTGATTAACAATTGCATTACTTTCTTACCTAGAATCTCATTAGAGAAATTTTGAGGTAAAAATTGGGGCTCCGAACAAAAATGTACAAAAAAAATCAACTTTATAAGAACCAATTGAATTGAATATGATGATGTCAACCATGGGGGGTGATCCACCATTTTTGGAGTAAAAAGGCAAAAAGATAAAAAAATAAAAATGAAAAAATAAAAAATACTTTTTCAACTCGTAGTTTCAACTTATCTCCCAATGATTTTACTCAAATTTCAAGTTGAAGAAATTTTTGGATGCAAAATTTATTTTTTCATCCAAGGAGTACACTTGTTGCATACTTTTGATGGACCCTACTACACGAAAACTGTGAAATAAATGAAAAATGTGGTTGCATTCACATTTTTCATGTATTTCATATTTTTCATGTAGTAGGGTTCATCAAACATATGCAACATGGGTATTTCTTGGATGCAAAATTAAATTCTACATCCAGGGAATGTTGCCGCTTGAAATTTGAGTAAAATCATTGGGAGATAAGTTGAAAATATGAGTTGAAAAGTAGTTTTTTTTTTTCTCTCTCCAAAACTTGATAAGGTAATATAATATTATTTTATTATTTCCACTATTATTTTATAATATTCCTTATGAGGCCCATTTTATACCTCAAAATTTCTTTGACGTTTGACTTCTTTTAAGGATGAAGGCCTTTGTCTTGATCATATGGAGTATCTCTTCTCCTTCCATCATATCTTCCTCTTCAATAATATCTTATTATATTATTGAACCTTCTATTGTTGAAGCCATGATTGTTGTTGTATCTTGACCTTGGAGCATCCCTTCTTTCTTAGAAATCTTGAGTATAATGACCAAACCTGTGACAATTGTAGCACTCAATGTTTGACACCTCCTTGTCTCTTCTTGGTTTCCTTCAATTGAGGACTTGGGGTACTGGATCAGAATTTCTTGAATTAGATGGTCCTTCTTTGCCCTTCCTCTTAACAAAGGAAGTTGGATCTCCTTCTCATTCTTTTGAATTCTTCCACGGGAAATCATCTTGGATTCTTCTTGAGTGCATTATCCAACAAGCTCATCAAATGTTGGAATATTGTTGTTGTTTCTTATGGTAGTAATTAAGGTTTCCCACATAAGAAGAATGCCTTGAAGATTGATCATCACGAAAACTCTATCAGATACAGGATTTCTAACAATTTGAAATTTATCTCTCAATTGAGACACCCTAATGATGTAATATTGTACAAATTCCCCCTTATTAATCTTCATTTCTTTGATATTGTTATTCAAGGAGAGGATGTGGTTCAAGTTGTTGACTTGATACATCAATACAAGCTTGTCAAATATGTCCTTGGGTTACCAAAATAAACAAGTAAATGATCTTGTAAACCATCAATAATAATTTTATTTTCCTTGATCTCACCTTTCTTAATGTACTTGGACTTGGTGGTAGTAGGAGCATTTTCCATAGGCTTAGGAACCTTTCCTTCCACATATTCCAAAACATCATTGTCATCCAATATAACTTCTAACTTGATCTTCCATGCAAAAAATTTTGACGAGTCACCTAACTTCTTATTGTCCTTGAAGAAAGAGGTAGTCATCTTTTCCAAATCAAGAAGGCTCCTTTAGCTTATTTAAAGTATGACTTCTCTTGTTTCTTTTCTCTTTGGGATTTTATCTTCACCTTAACTCTGATACCATGCTAATTTTCCATTGCTCTATGTTATTACAATTACTTCAGCCCAATTCTTAACTTCAATTAGCAATAAAATTAATCTTCAAATAAAAAATAACAATTGTGGATAGAAAAATAATGATAATGAGCAATAAGAGACAACAAGAGACACTAATATTTGGTCAAAGACCAAGAGAAAACCCCATAAAGGGGAAACCCTTTCAAATTCTTCTTCTTATCAGATTGTCATAAAGTGTTCAACAGAGAATACAATGAACCAAAATCATCAACAAAAGTCAAAATTCTAGTTTTTGACTTATCCAACAAAACAACCAACCAATATTTATAACATGAGCTAATAGTCAAATCTAGTCAAAGTCATCAAGAAGAAGAAGAAGAAGAAGAAGAAGAAGAAGAAGAAGAAGTTAATGGTCAATGTTCAATATTCCTCCAAATGAAATCGGTCATCAGTTAAAGAATGCGACCTTCTCAACTAGTAAAAGTGTCAAAAAAAATAGTCCCAAAAATATCCTTTAAGTTTGGTCAAAGTCAAAGTCAAAGGAAGCTAAAACCCTAGTTTCATATCCGAAGTCAACACAATCAAAGTACCTAGAAATTCTTGATTTTTGTGACAAGAAATTTGGTCCTCCAAAATAGTCCAAAATCCAAAGTCAAAACAAGTCAAATCATGCCCAATTACCAAAATTCAATCTTGGTCAAAATGGTGGTGAAAACAAATTTCAGTCTCCTGTAACTTTATCCTTCCTCTTGCTCACACGTGTGGGAAATGATCAACAATATTTCAGATTGCACGAACCAATGAGAGAAGAGAGAAATTCTTGATGTGATAGCTCCAAATTAGGCTCCTTGACTTGAATTTATAGGCATCGGAGGAGGTCTAATTAGCCTCTTAGACTGACCTTAACTTTTGTGCCAATTTGGGTTTCATCTCCAAAAATATATTTTTCCTTAACCAAATTGGGTGCTTTCAGGGTCGATTTTTGGCCTCTCTTAATCAAGAATAGTGTCCAATGGAGGGAATTTAGCCACGAGCTTCCAAATTAATAGTATATAAGTTATATAATTTATCAGACATCACTTTCTTGCTAGTAATAATGATTCCCACTAATCTAACCATATTTATTTTCCATACTCCAAGATTTTCCAATGAAGTTTTCTTTTAATAACCTATACTACAACATATGTTAACTTTGAAGAGCTAAATTATTTGTTGCAGAGTGGGTTCTTCCAAAAAATACATTTTAATGATACTCACACAAGTCTATATACATCTTGAAATATTTGTGAGGGCTTAGTAAAATTATTTTTTAATGGTCGAGAATTTCAACGTATGTCAAGAGACATTTTTGTGCATGATTCTATCTTTTTATGCCATTGTTTCAATAATGAAAGAAAAGAACAACATGAATAAAGAGGAAAATTTAGAGAAAGGTGATACAAAGGCTCACACTTATAAAGATCTAATGAATATTGTCAAAGTCAAATTTATTGCCCTCCACTTTGACTTTAGGTAAAATACTGTGTTTTTTCCATTGGAGTGAAGGAAATATGAGGCAAGAAGGTAGGCATGTAGTCTCACTCCTAGTTTGTTTCATCCCAAGTATTAGGTAAACAATTGCTACTACATGGAAATTGAATATTGGTAGCCTATTTATTGACAAAGAAATTATTCAAAGGAAATAATAGCTAAGTGCAAATTGTGAGGAAGAGAATCCAACCTCAAACCTTGGTGTGTTATTGCTGAGAAAAAGAAGGGTATGCTTTGACCTTTGATTTTTCTTCAAAATTATAGTTCTCATCTTCTCCCTTCACCTTGAGTTTCTTCCACTAAGTTCATACCACTCATAAATATAAACCTAGAAATAACTAGATGGAGATTCTATCATGTTGATACTTTTCTTATGGTAACAAGGATTAATTTCTTACCATCAGTCCCACTTGCATTGTTGTTGCATTTTATACTTTAGTAGGAAACCTTACTTGCAACTTCTTCTTCCTTCCAAAACAAAAAATTAAAATCCTAAATGATGTTGAACATGTTGCAGATAAATAGGGCACATCAAATATGCATTAGATATTTGGAGAAATGTGTGGCCACTTTTGGCCCTTTATTTGCAAATTCCAATCCATTTGATCTATCCATTCCCATTCCCTGTTTCATGGAATTCTAATCATATTATGAGCATGACTATCAATTCCCCCATCAACATGTTGTTAAAAATGGAATAGTGAATTAATAGCATAAAAATTCATGGGAATGATGATCTCAATGAAGTCCCTAACTTATGAAGCAAGCAAAAGTAATGCAGGGAAACTTGGGCCCAAATTATATGGAACCTTGGTGTAATTTAAAATGGCCTCAATAAGAATGTTTGATGATTGTTTGGGAGTTATAATTAATAAATAAAAATTTGAAAATACTTTGGAAAGGCTCTTGAGCCTTTAGTGATCGTTAAGCATGGAAAAATTATTCCAATTAAAGGCATTGCCAATATTAGGAAATTACCATTGCATCACCAAGGATTCAAAAATAGAGGTACACAACTTCGCCATTTACAAATGTGCATAATAGAGTGGTGTAAAGGTGCCCATGTGAGGAATTTTCAACAAGAATTAAGATATTTTTCTCAATAAGGAGCATGGATGTGGCTTGGAACATTCAAAATCATATAAGAAGTGGCCTTAGATTATGAAAAACTAACTCTAAAGATGAGGGGAGCTTGTGACTTTCTTAACTTTCCTCTTCACATGGCGGAGGTAAACCTCTCATGTGAACTCAAAACCAACTATATGAGCCTACCCACTTTCAACACACTAATCCCTTAATATGAAAGATGATAGCACATCATTGTGCAATAAAATCCCAAGTGGATTGATTTCAAAAATATTTCATTCATCTACAAATTAATTTGAAAAGGTGACTCAGATGGTTACGTAAGCAAGGATTGAATTTATTTGGCCCACAAATGGTAAGATAAGTGGATACGACATTTTTTAATTTATTTTTTGTTTTAAAATAACACGAATATTCAACTTCTTATAATATTACCATAAATGATATATATATTTCTAAATACACACATGCACATATATGGAAACAAAGGGAAATATATGTTATACAAAATGTAAATCTTTAATATAATATGGTTAAAGATTTAAAATTGGGTAACATTCATTTCTTTCAACAATGATTTACTGGGACTCTAAATGTTTGGTGCTTCCATTAATCTTGTTCCTCTACTTCTATTGGATTTGGTGGTCATGTCCATAGGAGCTTTAAGACAATTTTGTGTTAATGTTTGACTTCATATTTTAATGTGTCTTCCAAAGTCTCATATATTATTTTTAAGTATTTATAGGTTGAAGATTTCATGTGGAAACCAAAGATGAATATCATTTGTGTCTCATAAGCACTAAATTTCTTGTAATTTCTTCTTTCAACTCTGGTCTTCAAAGAGTACCTCTTCCACAATGTGTAAAATGGATTTTAAATTGTATTTCAAATGATCGTGGACCCACAATTTCTAACTTCTTCAATTAATATATAAATAAAAGTTGTCTCTTTATAATAGTCTCAAAATAAAGTAAACAAAAAAACCATGTTTTGTTAAAAATGCATAAAATATTTGTTTTGGAGCTAACCCTAAAGAAAAATGAAAACAATTTCCAAAGCTAAACCGTAAAATATATGAAGAACAAATGTGTAATAATAAAAATGATGGTGTGAAATTGAATTGTATGAAATAAATATTCACATATTAATCCATCTCAACACATGATAGATGGAGTGTTAAGATGGATTTATTCTTTTTTTTTTCACACATACACACAAATATATGTGTGTGTATGTGCAAGGGCTACATACCAACTCCATATTTATCATGGAAATAATCCCACATTTCCCTCATATTGAGAAACACAACATTCAAATTTTGACTCCTAGTGTAGATCCACATTAACTTTGCATCTATCATGAGGGACCAGACCCCTTTAATTGAAAATAATAATCTTGAGAGATTTATCAATACTTGATTGATAAAACCAATTTATAGATCCAACTTAACCACAAATATAGCAAGCACTGGGAGGAATCAAATATATTTTAGAATGCAAAATTTGAACAAAAGTTTGCACCTCAAAAAAATCAATCCCTTTGAATGCTTATAGATACGTGCTTTATCTATCTATCTATCTATCTATATATATATATAATATATATATATATGTCTCTGTGTGTGTGTGTGTGTGTGTGTGTATTTGAATTGATCCAGGAGGGTTTCTGCAAGCAACCATGGTGGGGAGGAGCTAGGGGTTCTGCAACTGGTCATGGCCACTACATTAATGGTTCAAAGGGTTTGGCCTATCATTACTCCATAATACACAAATTTTTTTGCTATATTATGTTACTGCCTAGTGGTTTTCAATCTCAATGTCACATTTTTCTTGGATTCCTATGTCTTATAATTCTCTCAAGACCTTGTGGTCTACATTTTTCTGGGGTTTTCCTATTTTTATACAGGTGGCTCCTATTTGGACCCTCTTTTTATGACTAGGTGATGACCTAGCCCAAAAAATGGGGAATTTGTATCTTCTTGAAAATAATAAGGGCTCATTGGATTGTCAAGCTGTTTGGGCCCATCAATCTTAGGTTTTCCCAATTTCTCATAGTACACATGTAAGTTGCTCGAATGGTTTGTCACATTCTACTATGGAGTTTCCCCTTATGCATCATTTCATGTGTCCTAGCCTGATAGGTGGAAACTAGGTATTTTCTTTAGTTGGGGTTTCGACTTCCAATTTTTTTCCTTTGCCTCTAACATTTTTCAAGGTTTTCATCCTTTTCCATGGATTTTTGGTCTTCATACTCCTCCCATGATGCCATTTTTTTCCTCTGATCCTCTAGAACTATGGTTTGGTTCCCTTTTCCCTATCATTCTTGCCATATCTTTCGAGGGCCATGTTTTTCTCTAGGGTTTTATATACCCTTGGGGTTCTTCAGGGGTCTCTCTTCTCTTCATTTACTTGGATTTTCCCTCATCTATCAACATATTGAAGGAGATGGTTTCTCAAGAACTAGATGGAAGGTTTCATTTCAAGGGTCTAGAGGTTAGGTGAGGTGTTATGAAAATGCGGGTTCACTCGAATTGGAACAAGGTCCATCCAGTAAAGAAGTGAGTCTCTCTCGAGGTAAATAAAAGAAGGGAAATTTTGTGAAGTTGAATGGGAATTTGTAGATGGATTCTACTCTTGGCTTAAATGTAGCCATTCAACAAGAAAGATAATTTAGAAGAAAATATTTGTTTGGAAGGATTCATGGCCACAAATTCGGTTTACCTTTTCCTCATAAATGATGGAATCCTTGGTTTGGATTCTAAAAAAAACCCTATATCTATTTGAGTGCTTGTGAAAGGCTGGGTTCACTTGATTTTTCAAGATAAGGAGGATGAAAAACTATTTTATTCAATGGCTCTTAAACTTGACTCCTTTCCTACTATTTTCAAATATTTGATCCCCTTCTTTGATGTTAGGCAAGAGAAGGTAGCAAATTTTCTTTTTTGGGTTCACATTCTTGATCTCCTGGTGCATTTGTGGCGAAAGAAAATATTACATCACATTGGAAACTAAATGGGGTCCTATATGGAGCATGAATCATCATACTTTTCCACTAGTGATACTTCAATGGCTCGCATTCTCATCAATGTTGATATCTATGGGGGGCTTCCGAGTGTTATAGACTTAGGGCCTCAGATGGATCGTATTGTCTTGGACTATGAGGGCATTCCATTTCAGTGTCAGCATTGTCACCCACATGGCCATAATGTGAAGGGATATGTTCTCTTGATGTAAAATAAAGTGTACAGACCATCTGGAATTAATCGTGTGGGTGGTTTGGTTTCAGATTCATATTCTCAGGCATTGTTGCCCCTCGCTTCCTGTTTGACTTCCCTTGATGCTATTGCAATGGACCATGGAACTATCCTAGTGTCTAAAGTATTGTTTCCATATATCCTCCCTCTCATTTCCTTGGCTTCAGATGGTGAAGGCACTATGTCATGTCCTTCCTCTTCCTTTTCAAATTATTTTTTAGTCAATGCTATCATTTATTTTACTCACAACCCTATTAATTATCCCATGATTATGATGTATTATTCAATGCAACCTCCTCTTGTCTTCAAAATTCTCCTCTCATTTGGTCCCTACTATCTGCCAATTTTCTCTCGCCCTAGGAGACATATCTTCCCACTCCTCATCTCGCCCTTTCCTTCCCTCCGAGAGTGATTTCCTTGACTATGTTCTATATTATATTTGTTCATGGTTGGTAGTCCCCTTGGGGGAATTTTTTTTGGTTTGGAGTAGATTTCTCATTTTTTTGTGGAATTTCGAAGTTATGGGTGTAAATCATTCCTTTCAATTGTAAAGGAAAAATACAAATTTGACCTTTTCATTGGTAAACAAATTTCAATTCATGGGTCCCTTAGAGCAAGCCTAGCCTCTGATGCATCCCCTTCATGAAAATTATGTCCTTCAATTGCAAGGTACTCACTTGTCCCTCTAAAAAACAAGCCCTGAAAAGGCTTGTTGAAATTTATTTATCAGCTATGATCTTTCTTTAGGAAACAATAGGGAACAATAAGTGGATTTCTTCTTGTATTGAAGGCATCCTGAAGGGTCAATTCCTTTTGGTGATGGATGATTTTGGTCATTCAAGGGGACTTGCTATGGGTTGGATCCCGTAGCATGTCCTTGGTTCAAAATTTTGGAGTTTAGAGATGATAATGGGCATTAAGGTTTCTCCTTCTTTTAACTCTACTTTTATAACTCTCATCCCCAAATCTAGTCACCCTCTCTCGTTCTATGACTTTTGGTCTCTCTCCCTCTCTAATGCTAGATAAAAATTTATTGCAAAGATAATCATTGTTATACTTAAGCCTATTCTCTTGGTATACATTTCCCTTTAATATTTTTCTTTCCTTGAAGGTAGACAAATTCCTGAGACCATTGGTGTGGCTCAAGAAGGCTTACATAATATGAAAACTCAAAATATGAAAAGGGTTATTATTAAAATCGATTTATATGAAGCCTATGATTGGGAAAATTGGATTTGTATCAGGCATTTTCTTAGTCATCTAGTATTTTTCCTTTAATTCATAAATTGGTTTATGTCATGTATTCAATTTGTTTCTTTCACTGTGTTGATCAATGGTTCAACCTCCCCCTTTTTTAATTGTCAAAGATACCTACATCAGGGTTGCCCCTTATCTCCTTTTCCTTTTTTACTAGTAGTGGAGGGTTCACATTAGCTTCTCATTGATGCAAAGAGATGAGGGGCTTTCCATGATGTGCTTATTGCCCAGAACCTATCTATTACTCATATGTTATTTATGGATGATATCGTTATATTCTATGGTGGTGATGTTCGAGATACATTGGTGTTAGTGGATTTAATGTATATATTTATGCAGGCCACCAAAATGTATATAATTGTTCTAAAATCCTAAATTTCACATCACAAGATTTCTAATATGGAGATATGTCACATGTCCCAATTTCTTCCATACAACTTTAGGCCTATGGAGCGGCCCTTAAAATACTTGGGTTTTCAGTTGAAGCCCAATGGTTATTCTAAATAACATTAGACCTAGCTAGTTTCTAAAGTGGATAAACAGTTGAATTGACAAAGTCATAGATGGCTCTCCCATGTGGGTCACCTATTTCTTATTAAATCAATGTTGAAGGCCATACCATTTTATTGGGGCTTCTTGGCTTGGAACCCAAGGTCTATTTTGGAAAAAAATATGATACTTTTCTCCTATTTTATTTGGCTCAGGAAAAATGAAAAATGGATCTTTCCATCGTTCATATGAGAGTTCATTGCCAAGCCAAAAGGTCTAGGGGGTTTGGGTCTAAAGGATTTATTTCATTTCTTAAAAGTTATGTCTACAAAATGTTGTTGGTGATTAATCTCTACAAATATTTTTTGAACTTCAGTTGTCAAACATAAATATATCACTCCATTATCTCTTGAATATTGGCTTTGGAGGCCAAAAAACCGTGATCAAATATTTCAATTATCTCGCGATCTATTCTTAATTCATTAGATATTATTGGAAATGAGCTTTATTGGAGGGTTGGAAAGGGAAATTAGGTTCGTCTTGGTCTTGAACTTTGGCCTAGTAGTAGTCTTCATCACATGCCCCCCTCCTGCCATTGATATTTTGGCTTAGGCGTAGTGGTTTTTGTAAGATGGCTCATATAGACAATCTAAACCTCTCTTCTTTCTGGCATCAAGGTTGTATTTTTATAGAGGATAATTTGGGTATCAATAAAGAATACAAGGTCTATTGGAAAAATTGTATTGAAACTCTTATTGATAACCACATTTGTTGAATAGACATATTGGATGAAATAATCTGGTGTTTTTCCGCTACTAGTATCTACACTCCTAAATTTCTCTTTGTTTTCCTTATTGCTAATAGATTGGACCTTGATGAGAAATTGTGGTGGAAGGTTTTTTGGAAGGCTAAATGTCCTCCTAGATCAAAAATATTTATGTGGTTTCTCATGATGAAAATGGTTCCTACTTGGGAAGTCTTGCAACAGAGGTTCATGTGTGGTCCTAGATGGTGTTCTCTTTTCCAAAACAATGAGGAACGTGCCCTTGATGTTTTCATGGAATGCCCTTTCTTTCAAAAAGTTTGGAAGGTTTATGGAACAAATCTAGGACATTTAATTTATTAGATTGGTTCTGATTTAGAGGGGCATGGCATTCATGGAATTCTGATCCCATATGTAATCCTTTCAAATACCTCCCTCTAATTGTATGTTAGGGGAGTTGGTTAGCTAGAAACGAGGAAATTTTCATGGATGATGTGTAGGCCATCTTAAACCATGTCCCCCGAGAGAAGGACTCTACTACCCCCAAAGTGATTTCTCCATAAAGTATTGATTTGTCAAATCCATGGGGTTATTTCAATGGTGTGTCCATTAACAATGGAAATAGTGTGGTGGTGGTTTTATTTTATTTCTCTCCTCTTCCCACTACTTTAAAGTTAAGATGGGACTGGGTCTGGGATCAAACAAAAGAGGAAAAATCCTTGCTCATAAATATTTTCTCTTGTTCGCAAAAGAGAAGGGGTTCTCACATATACACATATTTGGGGACTCAAATCTATCCATTAACTAGCTCAATAACATTATTTCCCACGGGAACATTTACCTTAGTCTTAATATTAAGGAAATTATTCATATTACTTGATTCTTTTACTTGTTTCTCTTCTTCACACATTTACACAGAAAAGAATGTTGAAGCAAATAACTTATCTAAAGATGGACTTCATATGGAAAAAATATTTTTGAGTCATAGTGGAGCATGTCAATAATTAGTTTTTGGAGTCTTCCCGTCACCTTTATGGAGATCAATTTTTGATTCCAAAAAATGACAATTTGTATCTTTCAACCTAATATTTTTTACTATTTCAGCTTGGCGATGCATTCCTTTACATCCTTATTATCTACAATTAGTTACAACTTCACTTAGGTTCTAGTTTTGACAAAAACCATTCCACTCTGGAATGTCCATTTTTTAAAATTATTTATAGGTTATATATACATCGATGTTATGGATCTGCTTTATTTTATTAGAACATGCATAGTCATCACATTTTTGTATTAGATTGTTTGTATGTTTAACTCTATTTTGGTACTTCTTCTTATTATTGGCAATGTAGTTATGCAACCCAACTTCTCAGTGAAATGTTAGTATCCCTGATAAAGATTTTATTTTTTGTAGTTGTTTATATATATATATATATATATATATATATATATATATATACACTCTCATTTTTTTAATGCATAAATGAATTCAACACACATTGATTATTTTTTGGCATTCTGTAAACTACATTGCAATTTTCAATCAATTTTGTAGATTTCAAACAAAATTGATTAGAGGATATATTACATTGAAATTCTCTTTGGGCATTGTGTAAACTAAATTAAAATTTCAATAATTTTTGTAGGTTTCAAACAAAAATGACTAGAAGATATATCTTAAAAAGGATCAAGGTGTCAAATAGTGAAACTATTTGGAATCTTTTAACCATAAAAGGTATTTTTTTTTTCAATTACTTTACTTAATATATGCATAGTTTTTATTTAACCATATATAACAATATATATGTAGTTTCCATCTAATTATTTTACCTAAAGATAAATATTGAAATATTTTATTTATGAACCATCTTGTTCGCATTAAAATGTTTTTTTTGGTTATTAATATTTTTTTAAAATATGCTTCAATATTACTTGACGCTATGTACTTGAAATATTTTATTGTTTTTGCTCACAATTAATTATTTTTATTGATAATCTTTTAAATGCCACATATTGATTTTATATTGAAGATTAGATGAACAACACATTTCCTTCTTATTAGGTAGTAATTGATTTTTTTTTACTTTCAATTACTTATTCTCTTTGCATATTGAAATATTTTATTATGATAAACTTTTTTTTTTAACACACACACACTCTCTATAGTTGATATTGAAACCAGTATAGATCCATATTAATATTAGGCATAGATCTAACATGGGCCCAGAGGGATCAAATCTCTTCATGTGAAAACTTCTTTGAGAGTGCAAAATACAATGTGTAATTTTTCATTGACTAAGTTGTATTTTTGAATGTTACATAAAGTACATAACTTAAACTTGTAAGTCCAAAAAATATTTGTTGGATTTCCAAAAAAACACATATACCTAGAAAAATCCCAAACTATAAAACATTGACAGTAATTCAAATGTTTTAACCATACTTTTTTTCAATAGCTTTATACAATATATACATAATTTAAAAATAAAAATTGATATATATAGTATACAAAGTTGACATTCAAATATTTTAAATAACATGTGCATGGACACATTTATCACATTTTAAATGGTTTTTTTTTATTCATATATTTTTAAGTATTACAATATTTTCTTGATAACCCACATTCAATATTTTTATTATATACAACATTACAATATTTTCTTTTAATGTCTTTTTTACTTTTAATTACTTCAAAGATAATTATATTACATTATTATAGGGAACATTTCTCTTCCTTTTAGAAAATATTTTATTTTTATTTCAAAAGTTACACATGTCAACTCCATGTTAAAATGAGCCTCTAGGTTCAATAAACTAGTTAACATGCATACTCAAATAGTTTATTTTAACTCTTTGTATTAAAATACTTTAAAAAAAATATATAAGAATTATATGTGTCACTCAAAAATAAAAATATAAGATTTTGTAACTTTTAATTATTTTATCAATGAAAGTGAAATGTTTGATGTTTTACAATGATTTTTTTAATTATTACTAACCAAACATGTATATTCATTTTCTTTTTTTCGTTTATTTTATTTAAAGTATATTTTGTTTTTATTTTAAAAGAAATATGTGTCGATTCCAGGTTGAGCATGAAAGGAATTAAACAGCATGAAAGGAATTAAACATCTCCCACACAGTAGATTGGGTTTTCTTTTAAAAGAAACACTTGTCAATTAGAGGTTGAGTATAAAAGAAATTACACATCTCCCACATATTGGGTTGTCCTTTTTGGGCAAAACACAAAACATGAGTAGAGTAGATGATATTTGAGGAAGTCACATCTTTCATAAAACCACTCAAACTGCATCCAATTAATATAATAAAAATTAATAATATATAAATAATGAAATTTAATGAATTAGTAATTGTGTAATTTATTTTATGTCAAAATTTTTTTAGCTCAAGTGGTTTGGTGAATAGTTTGTTTCACTAAAATGGGTTCAAGTCAATGAACACATGTTGCAATTTAGCATGTTTGTGGCATTTATGAAATAGTTATATTTGGTATAATAGTGACAACTAATCTAATTAAACTTATAAAAATTATCCTTTTAAATTAAAAAAAAAATAAATAATAAAAATAATAATTTATATTTTTAATTAAAATTTTAAATACATATAAAATTAGTTGAAATAAATTTAATAAAGCATTTTATCATAAATTATTAACATGTTACTATTACAAATATTTAAATTAAATATAAAAATAAATAGTAATAAATAATATAAAATAAAATGTAATATTCTTTGTTTAAGTTTGCAACATCAACATATTCATCCATAAGTTTGTTTGTTCTTTTAATTGTTTCATATTTCTACAATAGACAAGTAAACACAACCTGCAATGTAATTTTGCATTGTGATTACTATAAGCACAACTTAATTTGGGCTATTATAATAAGGCTTTTGTGTTACCGCTTTTGTTGATTCAATATGATCAAGAGATTTATTGTAAATTCTGGTCATAAATCAATGTCAATCCCATGAAAAGAACAATATTTGTGAAATAAGTTTCAAACAAAAAACACAATGTGCATGAATTATGTAAACGTTCAATAAGTACATTCAATATCATCATGTAAATCACCAAAAAGAGATAATTTTCAAAACACATCACCATTACAAACATAAACATAAACGAATAAACTTCAAATATTTAAGATTCTTTTTTCTTTAGCATATTTCGAGATGTCATATACCCGATCCCATTCCACCATCATGAATTGAGCCTAGTTAAGGACACTAGCATCAAGACATTCAATGTAGCTAATGATGGTTTTGTTTTTCAAACATTCTTTATTATCTTTTGTCTTGAGAATCCTCTCCCACATGCAAATATACTTGCAGGAATAGTAAGTATTGTCTATCATAACCTTGACATGTTAGACAAATTTGTATGCAACCTTGTAATATAAAAAACCCTCCAAGCATCTTTCATGGATGATCCCTCGTAGTTAACATGAAGAGTGTCAACAAATGGATGCAACTCTTTCAAACAACCTTCAAATTCAAATGTTGTTTTGTTTTCTTCACTTTCACAATACAAATGTTTTAAGTGTTGAAAAAGTTTTTCAAGCTAAGAATTTGAATTTTGTTCTCTGCCATGAACATCTTCTAAATAATGGCAAGGGATTAACAACCTTGTTGAGTTGAAAAATCCAAGATCAGGAAATCTTCCTTTCAAACTCTCTACAAGAGTTTGAACATAAATTTTTTCATGTTGTTTGTAACTCTTTGTTGAGCCTTCAATACAAGGTTACCATTATTGTTTTGTATATCAACACAGTCACCATATGCATATGGAATTGATACAAATCGTAATTCATGTATGTGAACAAGCCCCTCCTTATCACAAATTTCTAGAAAGCCAAATTTAGAGGCTTCTAAAGTTTATATAAATAACACATGCCATCTGCAAATGTGTCACTTCTTAAAAACCACTTTTTTAAAGTGTTTACAGTGAAATTTATGGTTACCCCTAAAGAGGTGACATCAACATACTCTTCTTGGAAAAAAAAAATCAGCTTGTTTAATTCACACATTATATCTGCAAGCATATGTAAACAAAATTGTACTGAAAATATCCTTGCCTTATCATACCATAAGTCCTTTTTTCTTTTTTCCACAATGTTAATATAGGAGGCATAAGTACAACAAGGGTATTCTTCTTGAAGGATTTTATGTGGCTAAAGTTTAATGATAATAAATACAATGAACACCTACAAAATTAGGTACATCTTTCTTCAAGAAAGTAATAAAACCATTTTCATTACCAACCATTGAAGAAGCACCATATGTGGAAACTCTTATCAATCTTTATTTCTAAAGGCCCCTTGATTCCATTAAATATTTGATTCCATCATAAGTTGTTTTCCCTCTTCCATCACAAACATTTATGAACTTTAAAAGCTTTGAAATCGGAGGCCCCAATCCTTTTGAGTTTGAAAATGTAGCATAAACCACAAGATGTTTTTCTAAACTACAATCTGTAATTTCTTCTAGCATAAATGAAAAGAAAGGGCTATCTAGCATTTTTGAAATTTGTAGCTCTTCAAGAAATTGAGATATAGAAAAAAAATAATTCTCTTACAGCCATGTGATTTGTAGATGATGTAAAGTCTTTATTCTTGGGCATATTTGGTGTTCGTAAGGACATTGCAAAAAAAATAGAGATTCATATTTTGAGAGTAGTAGATCGTCTTGCACCATCCAATACACTAATTTTATAGTAGTGATGACCTTTTTTTTCGTATTGACAATGCATGCAATGTATTATATAACAAAGTTCATTTTCTTCTCATTTCCACATATCCTCTTTGCCTTTGAAAGTTTATTTCTATTTGAACTAGCATGAACAACTGTATAATCTTGTTCCAAGGTAGAGAAACCAGTGTCAATTCCCCATGGACTCGTTACCTTGCGTGCTTTAAAATATATACATTTCATAACTACTTTTCCTTCATTATTTGCCTCTCTCAACCACTTAAATTTCCGTTGTTCACGAAACTCTCTTTTTACTTTCATTTTTTTATTTTCTTTTGGGTGCTAGATTCCCCCCTCAAAATTCTTCATCACATTCTTCATTATGCCCCAAGATATCAAATTCTTCATCATGGCCAAGATATATAATCTTTATTTATATCAAAATTATGTTCCTCTTTATGAGACGATGAAACTTGAGATGTAGCAAACCATCCAAAGAAATTTTTGATAGAACGTTGATTCCCATTTTTTGATATACAATACCTATATAATAAAAATAAATTAATTAGATATATATGAATTTCAATTGATCAATTAAAAACATATTAAAAAATTAATCTTGCACGAACTTAATAAATTACCAAAAAATTCTATTATCAATCAAATGTGTCAATCTCATGGCTTTTTAAAATCTCATAAATTTCACACCATCTCATAAATTTCACGCCATATCATAAACATAAAAACACTAAAATCATGGAAAGATATGTTATTCAAGATCACTTATGATGATGAATCATGACACAAACCAATTTTGGAGTAAGCACGTAGAGGGGAAGAATGGAGGAGGAGCTAATAGATCTTTCAGTAAGGCACTCATGTTAGATTTGATCAAATGATATCTTTCTATCTTTTCTCTTTGTATTTTGATGGAAAATTTAGTTTTATTGGGTGAAATCATTTTGAGACAAATGTGTTTTGAGTGAAAAAAATAGAGTATGAGTGAACTCTCCTAAACGTAGGATGTACAAATAATATTTCATAACTACTAACAAAAACCAAGGAACAAAGGTCATTCATTTGTATTCATTTACTGATGTTTTGATTTAGTTTAGTTCTCTTCCTTCTTAGCGGTTAACATGAAATTGAATCACCAAAATAATTGAAGGATTGGAGCTAATAGCACAATGAACAACTCACCGATGGTGCTTTCTTGTTCACCTATTCATTTTTAGGGGATTTTAGTGATTTAGAAAGCATTCCTCGAGTCATTCAGACTGGGAATAGTTGCAACAACCTCGAGTCAAGTTTCCATGTAAATAAATAATATATGGGCATTATAAAGGAAAAGTAAAACCAAGGTCATGAGAAACGTATTCCAAGATGAATGAAGGAAAAAAACATTACGTTGAGAATCACTTGTGGTTAATTATTTACTAGCTATGGAAATTGACATTGGCAAGAGGCAAAGGACAATAAATGGCAATTTAATACAAGAAATAAAGGAAAATAAGATAAATGGAAGATGAAGAGACAAGAATATGCATGAAAAAGAAATTAATGAAAAAGGAAAATAAAATAAAGAAATGGGGAGAGACTTCATTCTAGTACATTCATTAATTTTTGGAAAAGAGAGGACAAGAGGAGAGAGAAAACTACAACAAGAGAGAGAACACTTGGACAAAAGGAAGACACAAGGAAGAAATCAAGGAGAAAGCAAGGAAAATCAAGGGAGCGTGAGAGGAAATTTGGACAACAGTAAGAAAGGGCATAAATCAAGGAGAGAAAGCACAACCAATAGGAGGAATTTTACAGGTAACAGTTTGCATGTGTGTTTAGCTTGCTAAGATTTTAATGTTCATGCATTTGGTTTATTGTTTATTTTGTTGTCATTGACATGGGATTTTTCTGTATTGATAGTGGTGTACAACCTTTCCTTTTCCATTTACTAGATGACCATAGTATATTAGGTATTCATTTTGGTTGAGCTTTGGATTGTTGGTGGATTTGGATCTGGTTGAGGTGATCTTAGGAAAAAATACCAAGGGTTGGTGGTGGAGATGGATTTCTTCAGGAAGTTCTTGACATATGGGTGGAAGTAGAAAAATTCCTCTCAGTCTGGTGAAGAAATCTTGAGGCATCGAAGATTTTTTGGGTTTTGGTGATTTTTGGACCTATTTACCTGAAATCACTGTGGTTGAGGATGAAGGTAGTTTAACCTCTAGATTTCCTGGTTCGTTTTGACTTTTTTTATCCCATGTGATCCCACATTCATGCTTGGAATATGGATCAAGGGTGATTGGCTAAAATAAATATTTGGTTCAACCTAATCTATGGTTGGGTGGTACGTGGAAGTCACTGACTTGGTTGACATTACGCATATTTTATTATTTGTTATTATTACTTGAGATTAATTAGCACAAGTCTTGATTTGATGTGTGATTATATGACTAGTTTTTCATGGTTTCATTCTGGTTAAATGTTGGTTACATGCATGGTATATTTCTCAGTATATCATGTGCTCTTGATATTGATATTTTTCATGGTTTGAAAAGCTATTGAATAGTTATATGAATGAATGAGTTAATATGTGTTTGTTACAATTAAAATGATATTGTAGTAAGCCTTCTTGATGAACCTATGATGAAACTAATGAAACAATGAATAGATATGCATTCATGACTTACAGGTGTTATGTTTACAAGTGTTTGTATAGTGATTATAATGAATTTGACAATATTGGGAAGGAATAGAGCCAAGAATAGAGAATTAAGACTCTTATAGGTGGTTGAGAGAGTTTTGGAAAGTTTTGAGCAGATCTAGGTAGTTGGCCCATAGGAAAGCACTCTGTTAACTGGGAAATATCGGCTATAGACACATGGAGGACAACTAGTGCATGTGGCTGAAAGCCTCTGTCTACATTCACAAGTATTCATGTGTGTGGTTGGGAAGTAAAATGGGTCAAAAAGGTATTTTTATCGTAGGGAAAGATCACCAGTAGAAGTTATCTGACATCTCGGTGACCATATGTCCTTGGGAGGTTGCAGTAAGTTCAATACAAGGGACCCTATTTCCATAAGTGCATCTTGGAATTTGGGTCATGCATAGTAACTTTCAACTCATGTTTACCTTGGTGAGCTTGTAAAAGTGGGTAAATGTTGGGTGGCATGTTCTAGAGTGGTATTAGAGCAGGTTCACAACACTAGACGTCAGGGTAAATGCAGATTGTTATGCATGCATGTCAGTTCTTTGTATTTTTACCATGCATGCATGTCATCTATTTAGTGTTATTTATATTATATCCATGCATATGATATGCTTGTGATGTTATTACGTATCATGCTAATTTGGATTTTTCAGTGAAAATGTAATAGCCTCACTAGTAGTAGGTTGAGTTAATGCTTTTGATAATGATTTTTATTTTATATAAGAGTAATATGTTGTAGGAAATAGAAGGCCATGAGATGAAGAGAGTAATAGTTGAGTAAAAGTTGTATGAATCCTCGTACAGGCCAGAAGATACATTAGTGGGATGGGAGAAGTCAGTTGAACAAGAGGGAGATGGAAACTCTCCTAATCTAGTAGATACATTGATAAGTTTGAAGGTTGAGAACATAAGTTGTAAGGATGATAACGAGTGTTTGATTGAAGCGTAGGAAAGGTTTGCAAAATCTCAAGAAAAGAAAGATGAGGTTAACACAATTATTCTTGAAAGCCTTTTAGATTTACAAAAATGTGGACAACTGTGGACTAGTCATGGAGATAGACAGAAAGAAAGGACTAATGGTGCAAATGGAAGAAGGTCTCATAAAATGTATCAGATGGACATGGATGATATAGTAAATATTAGTATACTCTTGGATAAACCTGAGAGGAGGGATAGTAAACATGGATTTGATTCAATCTTTACTTCTAGGAAATGTCATCACCATCACCAATAGCATCATTATAGAAGAAGTGGAATGGGTATTTTCCAGAAGAATTCAAGAAAGCTAATTCTCCTACCTTTTATGGTGAGATGACCAAATTAGAAGATGCAGAAGCATGGATACATGGGATGAGGAAATTTTTTAGGTTTCATGATTACTCATAAAATATGAAGGCCAAGATAGCTACTTTCAATATCAAAGGAAAATCATATATTTGGTGGGAATATTTCAAGCATGTCAAAGGAATTAGGGAAGAGGAGTTGATTTGGGAAAAATTCAAAAGACTCTTTAGGAAGAAGTACTTATCTGAGAGGTATTACGATGGAAAGGCCAAGGAATTCTAAGATCTTGGGATGGGTTCCATGACAGATGACTAATATACAACCAGATTTCTAGAGTTGTTGAGATATGCATTCTATATCGAGGAATAGAAAAAAAAGATCCAAGGTTAATCAATGGATTTCAATTATCATTCAAAGACCAAATTAAGTTTGATGAGCCTTAGTCACTGGATCAAGCCATTAGAAAGTTGAAGTATTGTTATGAACAATCAAAGTATAAGCCTTAGTTCAAGCATGACTAGAAGGGTAATGAGAAGGCTAAAGTAAAATGGCCCAAGAAGGGAGGAAGATCATAAGATGAAGGTGAGAAGGAAAATGTGGCCCCACATAAGAAGTCTAATGCAGCTGAGAAAGGACATGGATCTTAGCTGCGTGAGAAGTAGAATAAAGGCATTGGCAAAGAACCACTAAAGTGTTAGATTTGTGGTAGAGATCATTGCAAGAATGATTTTCCATTGTATTACGGTGGCATGCTTCATATTTATAGTGCTTAGGAGGTGCAAATAGTTGGGAATGAAGGTAAGAACATTCCCAAAATTTATGTAGCAATTGATAACAGGTAGGCATATCACTAGGCATCCATTATTGAGATGGAACGTAAGATTTGTGATCGATTTGTTTCTATTTTGATTGATCCTAGATCTAATTATATCTATATTAATCCTCAACTGGTGGATCAAGATTGTTTGGATAAGGAAGTGCATGCATAATCTTGGTTGGTGTAGTTGGCTATAGGGACCAAGAGAAGAGTTCATCATTGGGTGAGGTCTTGTGAATTTGAGCTTAATGGCATGCCTACAACAACAAACTTGCATTTGCTTCCTTTGGGTGCATATAACATTCTTTTGGGCATGTATTGGATGTTTATTCACAGGACCAAGGTAGATTGATATGAGAAGACCATTGACTGCTTCGATGAGAATGATGAAAATAGAGTCTTGTAGGGAAAGAATAATTTTATGTCAGTGAGGATGGTTACAAACATGGAAGCTAAGCACAACCATAAGAAATGATGTTTATTGTTTACAGTTCATGTTTCTAGTGACAAAGGGAAGGAGGATGAGGATGGTGAATTCCTAAGGAGGTACCCTATCTTGCAACAATTTCATGATGTATTTTATGCAAATATTCAAGAGCTGCCTCCTCATAGGGAGGTGGATTTCTCTATTGAGTTGATGCTAGGAGCACCACAAGAATCTATGAAACCATTAAGGATGAGCACTCTTGAGTTTGTGGAATTGAAGTTGCAGCTTAAAGAGATGCTTGATAAGGGATACGTAAGGTGAAGTGTGTCTCCTTGGGGAGCACTAGTGTTGTTTGTAAAGAAGAAGGAAAATAATCTCAGATTGTGCATTGATTATGGGCAGTAAAACAAGGTGACTATCAATAACATGTATCCATTTCCTCACATTGATGATTTTTTTGATCAGCTAAAGGGAGTTGTAGTATTTTCGAAGATTGATCTAAGATTATGATATCATTAGGTGAGCATCAAAGAAGAATACATATATAATACTATATTTTTCACAAGGTATGGGCATTATGAGTTTGTGGTGGTTTTGTTTGGTCTTACCAATGCTCCGACCACCTTCATGTGTTTTACAAGTAGTGAGTTGCACCTTTACTTGGATAAGTTTGTGATAATATTTGTTGATGATATATTTGTCTATTCAAAGAATGAGGAGGAGCATGCAGAGCACTTGGCAATAATATTGAGATTGTTGAGAAACTGTAAGTTATATGCCAAGCTTAGAAAATGTAGCTTCTTTCATTCTGAGATTCATCACTTGGGACATGTTTCTTCCAAGGAGGGGATATTAGTGGATCCAAAAAATATTAAATCTATCATGGAGTGGCCAACTCCAAAAAATGTTGATGAGGTCATATCATTCATTGGATTAGCAAGTTATTATAGGAGGTTCATGAGGAGATTATCTAAGATTGGTTATCCTATTACATCCTTGCAGAGGAAAGGAAAGAAGTTTGAATGGACTACTAAGTGTGCAACTAGTTTTTGATCATTTGAAGCAATTTCTTACCAATGCTCTAGTTTTGAAGATTACAGATCCTAATAAGGACTTTGTGGTTTGTACAAATGCTTGCAAGGAAGGACTTGGTGGAGTCCTGATGCAGGAAGGGTAGGTGGTTTTCCCTGAATCACAAAAGTTGAATGAGCATGAACAACATTATTTGACTCATGATCTTCACTTAGAAATTATCATTCATGCACTGAAGATGTGGAGACATTATCTAGTTGGTAGGAGGTCCATTTTGATGAGTGATCATAGTAGACTGAGGTACTTGTTTTACCAACCCAATTTGAATGCAAGGTAAGCTAGATGGATTGTTACTCTTAGTGAGTTTTATTTTGAAATCAGGTATATTAAAGGCAAAGAGAAATGGGTTGTGGATGCTCTTAATAGGAGAGCGTAGGTGAATCATATTTCGGTTATGACCTATTATGGGATATATTTGAAGGAGTGTATATTGTATGGAGGGAAAGATGATGAGAGGTACCAACAACTAAAGTAGAGATTGCAACAATAAGGTGATAAGGATGAGGATTATCACCTCACAACAAATCACTTGATTAGATTCAGGAGCAAGATTTATGTGCCTCATAGTGGTGAATTGAAGAACCTTATCTTGAGAGAGTTTCATGTCAAGCCATATTGAGGCCACCTAAGATACTAGAATACTTTGAAATTTTCAATAAGTTATACAATTGGCCTAATTTGAAGAAAGTGGTGGTTGAGTTTGTTGCTAAGTACTTGGAATTTCAATAGGTGAAAGCTGAATGTAAGCATCCAGTTAGTTTGTTGTAGCCTATTATGATTTCAGAATGGAAATGGGAGGTAACATCCATGGATTTCATTACATGATTTCCAAGGACAATAAGGTAACATGACTCCATCATGGTGTTTGTTAATAGGTTGAGAAAGGTAGCTCACTTCATTGCAGTAAAATCTACTAATTCAGTAAGCGAGGTGGCTCATGTTTTCATTAAGGAGACAGTGAGGTTGCATGGAGATCCCAAGAGGATTATATCAGATAGAGATGCCAAGTTGAATTCTAGGTTTTGGAAGGATTTGTTTATGGGCTTGGGGATAGAGTTAGCTTTCAATACAACTTATAATCCATAAGAATATGGGAAGTTTGAGAGGGTTAACATGAAGCTTGAGGATATTTTGAGGATGTATGTCATGCATCAACACAGGAAGTAGGAGGAGTATCTTCCACTAGTGGAGTTTTTTTTATCATAATTGGTATCAAGAATCCTTGAAGATGAGTCCATTTGAGGCTATCTATGGGAGGATTTGTAATAATCATATCAACTAGAGTGATCCTATGAGAAGGATGTTGATTGGACCTGATATGTTGAAAGAGATGGAGCAGGAGATGTAGGTTATCAAAAAGGAATTTGAAGGCAACACATGATAGGTAGAAGAGCTATACAGATCAACATAGGGTATTCAAGGAGTTTCAGGTTGGAGAGCATGTGTATCAAGCCCAAGAAGAAATCCTTGAAAATTAGATCATGTGCCAAGTTGGCACCTTGGTATTGTGGGCCCTTTGAGATCCTTGCGAGGATTGGACTAGTGGCATAGAGACTTGCTTTGCCACCATCAATGAAATTCCATGATGTTTTTCACATTTATTTGCTTAAAATATATGTACAAGATGTTGATCATGTGATTTATTAGTTTATATTGCAAGTGAAACTAGAAGGAGAGTTCTAGGTAGAGCCTCAATGCATCCTACAATGAAAGGAGCTCATGCTCTGGAACCGAGTAATAGAGAAAGTTAACATGAAATGGAAGCACTTTGGGCTTGATGAAGCTACATGGGAGATGGCTGATCAAATGTGGGCGTTATATCCTTCTTATGGTCTGGTTGAAGAAAAGGAGTTTTGGTATATATAAGTGTGTGTGTGTGTTTTGTGCAATTCTAAATATTGTATCGAGTTGTGTTTATAAATCTCCAATAAGCAGCAGGTCATTGTAAATAATACATCAAGTTGTGGTTATAAAGCTCTATAAGCAGTCTTTGTTAGGTTTTGGTTTTTTTATGGTCATAAGTGTCATAGAACATTGAGGATGGTGTTCCCCCAAGGGGGAGGGGTTTGTAACAACCCCGGGCCAAGTTTCCATGTAAATAAATAATGTATGGGAATTATAAAGGAAAAGAAAAACCAAGGTCACAAGACATGTATTCCAAGTTGAATAAAGGGAAAAACATTACAGTGGGAATCACTTGTGGGTAATTATTTATTAGCTATGAAAATTGTCATTGGTTAGAGGAAAAAGGAAATAAATGGCAATTTAATACAATAATTAAATGGAAATAAGAGAAAAGGAAGAGGAAGAGACAAGAATATGCATGAAAAGGAAATTGAAAAACAAGGAAAAGAAAAGAAAAGAAATGGGGAGAGACTTCATTCTAGCACATTCATTCACTTTTGGAAAAGAGAGGAAAAGATGAAAGAGAACTCTACAACAATAGAGAGAGAACTTGGGCACAAGGAATACACAAGAAAACAATCAAGGAGAATGAAAGGAAAATAAAAGGAGCACAAGAGGAAATTTGGACAACATTAAGTAAGGGAAAAAGTCAAGAAGAGAAAGAGAAGCCAGGAGAAGGCATGGGATTTTCCTAGATTGGCAATGGTGTACAACCTTTCCTTTTCCATTTCCTAGATAACCACGATATAGTGGTTTTTCATTTTGGTTGAGCTTTGGATTACTAGTGGATTTGGACCTAATTGAGGTGGTCTCAGAAAAAATCCCAAGGGTTGAGGGCAGGGAAAAGTTTAAGTATGGAAAATTATCTTGAGGTTCAAAAACATTGGCAAATCTCACTAGTTCCTAATATGCAAACTATAAAATAATTATTGATGTATTTGTAAAATTATTCAATCTTATAATGATTTTATATATACTCTCTATACAATGTTGGTAATTTTTAACGTAAAATAATTTTATGTTGTAAAATTTGGGAAAACATTTTTATAAAAAATGAAAATTGACGAATCTCTTTTTTTGCAAAAATCGTGGAAAATTAGCCCACCTATGAATATTAGCCCCTAAAATTTTCTATCGTTGAGGGTGGATATGGATTTGTCTGAGAAGTTCTTGACAGGTGGGTGGATATAGGAAAATTACTTTGAGTATGAGGCATCCAAAATTTTTTTGGTTTTGGTGATTTTGGTACGGGTTTAGGTGAAATCATTGTGGTTGAGGGTGGAGGTGGTTTAACCTATGGATTCCCTAGTTGGTTTTTTTTGTTTATCACATGTGATCCCACATTCATTCTTGGAATATGGCTTGGAAGTGACTAGCTAAAAGAAATATTTGGTTTAGCCAAAGATATGGTTGGGTGGTACATGAAAGTCCTTGACTTGGTTGGAACTATGTTATTATGTGTTATTCTCATTTGAGATTAATGAGTAAAAGTCCTAATTTGATGTATGGTTATATGATTGGTTTGCCATGGTTTCATTCTGGTTAAATGTTGGTTACATCTGTTAGTTTTAGTATCTGCATACTTCCATCAGGGATCAAAATTCCCTCTTTGCATATGCATTTTAGGAGTCCCATACTGAAAATTTTGCATCATTCCATTAGGTCATGATATACCAATCCACTGATGGTTGTTTCCTCTTTAAAAAATATTCCCCTCACACACTGTACTTGCTGATCCTTTTTCAGATTGTCTTTAGTCAAGGTTTCATAATTAATCTGCAGTTCATTTCATTAGGTCATAGGGCATGATTTCATTAGGTCTATGGTTTCATCACCAAGGTTAAAAAACTGATTTCAAAGTGTAAATAAAGGTCAATAAGGATATGAGGATGATCAAAAAATCAAGCATGATGGCTTGTAAGACATAGCTACTGAAATTATTATCTTTTAAACCTAATGTAATTTTAAGTTCCTATATGTAATAAGTGATCCCAGCTGCATCAGAGTATTTATCCTTACTACAAGACAAACAAGAATTGTAAAATTCAAGTCAATATTGAGCATTTATCCACCTATCAAAAAGAAAAGAGTCATAAAATCAAGAACAATGACAAAATAAGGGTGAAAAGGTGAAAGTGACAAAACATTAGCAAAGGGGGTTTTGAGGAGAAAAAAATAAATTCAAGGATGTATAAAGGTCTTCTTGCCTTCATGTCTCCTTTATTTCCATTTAACCTCCCATTGAGCAAACCCTAGCAGAAGTTTTTCCGATTTAAGGGTCGAAATAAGCAAAAACATCTTGGTGTTGCGCACTTCCTCCTGGCATTGCGCATTCCCTCTTCGAGCTGCATGTTTCCTCTTGGCATTGCACACTCCCTCTATGCATTGCGCGTTTGACTAGTTTCCATTCATATTTTCTCTTCGATATTCCTAACACCTTCTCATCTTTAAGCAAGTAAGTAAAACATGATTTTCCTTCTCCTCGAAGTTATTTCCTCAATTTTTGAAGAGTGAAAATGAGATTGGTGTTAGTTTCATTTGCAAAACCCTGGTTTTCCTCGTAGCCCTCATTGTTTGCAAGCAAGCTTCTCATTTTCCATAAGATACCTGATCAATGGCCTATATTCCTCTTCAGAAACCTCTATCCCTACACCCACCAGACTTCCATCTACCTTTCCCTTTTCTTTTTCCTCCCAAACACTTCCATTCCCATACCATTTACTTATGGTTTCATAACAGAGACACCATGGATGATGAAGAATATAGGCCACACAATGAAGAAGAGAGATCAGACAGAGAGAGAAACATAGAGCAGAGAAGGCCTCATAAAGGAGGGAAAATTCTTAGGTTTGAACTCACAAATCTGAAAGAGCTCCTAGTATCTCCTATGACAGTGACAACCTTCAAATGGTTAGGGTGTTTTGAATTTTGTGAGCAGGTTCAAGCAGTCCAGTACCACCCTGAGTTGACTAGGCTTTTCATAACTAAAATTAAAGATAACCATGTCACTCTTGCAGGCATAACTTTCACATTGTCTGCTGCCATCATATTAGCTGCCACTGGGATTCCAGAAGTTGGGGAAAAATGGTTCAAGCAGGGTGAGATTGAAGCATGTTTTTATGAACCATACCTCAAACCTAGGTATAGAAATCAAAGAAAAGGTTACTTACCTTTCTCATATCTTGTTGACAAATATGCACCTATGATTAAGATTATAATGAAGTAATTTTCATGTGAGGTAGGTTCTTTAGGGTCTATTCCTACCACATCCGGTTACTTATGCATTTCACTAGGGTTAAAATGCTCAATATACCCTACTATCTCTTCAAGAGTGTGGAGAAGATGGCTTAGATTGCCCAGAGAAGAGAAAAAAAGATCAAATGAAGAGTTTATTTCACCATTCCCTCATAAATATCATTGTTCTTTATCACCTTAAAGATCTTAACATTGCATGGAGTACATTTATAGCTAATCCCATTTTCACTCAAGCTTCTACTCAAGACATTCCATCATCATCTCATCCACCATCCTCCATCCCTTCACCTCAGCCCATGCATTATTCATCCTCCTCTAATGAGTCAGTCATACCATCACCTCCATTATCACCACTCCATGAACCTATTCTTTCATCTAACAAAAATGGGGTCAGTGGCAAAGGACAAAGTGATCACGGTCAAAGCAGCAAGCCAGGAAGGGCTAATTTAGGTACTTTGGTGCACACTTATCAGAGAGGTAACAGGTAAGTTTTTTCCCCATAGATTGTGGGAGGGGCCTTTTTCTTTTCATCGACAAAGCAGGTACAGAAAGGAAAGAAAAAAATGGTTTAAATAGAAATGCAAAAATAGGAAGAAAACCCCCATGAAACTGAGCAAGATTTTGACTTAGTGGACTTAGATGAGGAAGATTAAAAAGGAAACACCATAATGATATTCAAAGAGAAAGAAGCATTGATAGATAAGTTGTAGGTGAATCTACAAAGAGAAAAATACATTATATCTTATTATGAACACGAAAATAGGCAAATGGAGACCAAGCATGAGCTTATGGAAGTTCAGATCATCAAAGCTAAAAGGGAAGCTGCAAAGACTAAAGTCCAACTTGAGGAAGACTATGGTGACTATGGTGAGCCCATGGAGGAAGAAATTCCCAGGAGGAGGCCTAGGACTAGAGGACTAAAGCAAGCTTTGAAGCTTGAAAGAGAAAAGGAAGCTTAACTTGCCAGCCAACTGACCTTAAATGAATAATTTGGCATAATGATGAATGAGAACAAGGAATATTGGCTTGAGAGGGCTAGCAATCATCTTGAGGACCTATTAGCTAGAGCCAATAGAAACACATAAGTTCAAAGAAAAATGGCCATATACTATGCCATGAGACACAAAATTGCTAGAGCCAAGCTCAAAAGAGCTCATGCAAAAATTGAGGCCTAAAATCATAAAAAGGAGAAGGATAAGCTTGACCTATTGGTGGAGGCTTCTCTCCATGCTTAGTCAGCTTTAGCACCACCTATTTCAATAATTTTTGAAGGCCCTGAACTCATTTTTGGCTTTTGGCATTTCTTGTTTTTTTCGAGGCAATTTTTATATCAGTTTTTTGGAGCCATTATTTGGAGGAATGGCCACCCCCATTGGATTCATAAGGCCCAAGATAGTCAAGAAAACCATGTTTCCAGCCTTGGAAGGCAAAACTGGCTGGTGAAAATGGAAAAACAATAGCAAAAAATCACATTTCTACCTCATTTTTGGACCAAGCGCTGTGCGTTTGACCAGTCTTTGGAGAATTCATTTTTGGAGGGTCAAATCAAGTTCATTTTGAAATCTGAAGGTAGATATAGAAACTATACATGATAATATTTCGAACGAGCTATCATGGGCTCAATTTGGACACCAGGATGGTAGTCAAAACTCACCTTGAAAATGGCACTACACATTTCCTTCAGGTGTTGCACGTTTGACACTAGCATTGCGCACTTGACAGGGAACTGGTTCTTTCACTGTTTCTTTGGTGTTTCACTTCTCACCTCTGGGATTTTAGTTTTACACTGATTTAATTCATGATGATGATGTAATTAAATTATAGTTTTTTTTACCGAGGGTAGATATATCAGATGATTGGCCTAAGTGGCATGTAATGAGTCAGTTTGCTTCATATTAGGAAAGAGTCAGTTTGACCACCCTAGTCTTTAGCTATCAGTTCAGTACTGTGTTCAACTACTCCTCCTCTCATGGAATTCGACCCCTAAGGCTAGGATTAGTTGTTCTAAGGTCTATATCATGTATTTTCTCAGTCATTATGTGGGTTTGACTCAGTTGGATGCTCAGAGCTTGATTGTACATCATTGTAAGCAGTTTGGCAAGGAGATTAATAAGATTTGTAGCTATTTTTATGGGATCCCTGTGGTGTGGAGTTTTAGTACAGTTTCTTCTTTTGTGATCATTTGTTTACATGTTTTATGTATGCCATCATTCATTTCATTGCTTCTAGTTGAATGTTTTCAAGTTTGATAGGTAGAATCTATTGTATCAGTGCTCTGCCTTGGGAAATCAGTCAACATTTCATGTTTTCTACTGTTTAAGAAGGATCCATGATTGTCACATGCCCTTCTTAGCTCCTCATCAGTCTTAAACACTTCACACCATCAAGCCTAAAGTGCTAAAGCCTATGCCTACCTTGCCCCACAAAACACCCTGCATTTCTGACCTAATTCCCTACACCTAAACTGCCCAACTCCTCTTGATCCAGCAAAACACCAACACAATTCAATAAAAACATTCGAGCTACTATACCTAGCCTAAAATCCATTACCTAATCCAGTCATCTTGACTGAGATCCTTAAGGAGAGAGCCCTCTCCCGACCTAATGGGGCTAGCTACTTGGCTAAGCTTGGTTTGTGTTTACCCTGGCATTGCCTCCATTCAACTTGAGCTCAATCTAGGTGATAACAACATCCATGATATATTTCTCAGTATATGATGTGCTCTTGTTATTGATCTTGTTCTTGGTTTGAAAAGCTATTGAATAGCTATATGAATGCATGGGTTAATATTTGTTTGTTACAGTTAGCATGAGAGGGAAGTGATCCTTCTTAATGAACATCTAATGAAACTAATGAAACAATGAACATATATGCATTCATGAACTACAAGTTTTATGTTTACAAATGTTTGTATAAATTATTATCATGAATTTGACAAGCTTGAGTAGGAACAAAGCCAAGAATAGAGAATGAAGACTCTTACAGGTGGTTGAAAGAGTTCAGGAAAGTTAGGAGTAGATTTGGGTAGTTGGTTTATAGGAAAGCCCTAAAAATTCAGAACAGGTCTTATGGATGCACTCCCTTAACTGGGAAATATCGGTTGTAGCTACATGGAGGATGGCTTGTACATGTGGACGAAAGCCTTGGTCACATTCACAAGTCTACATGTGTGTGAATGGGAGGTAAAGTGGGTCAAAAGGTAGTTCCAAATTAGGGAAAGATCACTAGTTGAAGTTATCTGACATCTGGGTGACCGTGTGCCCTTAGGAGGTTGTAGTAAGTTCAGGAAAGTGGATCCCATTTCCATAAGTACATATTGGAAGTTGGATCATGCATAGTAACTCTCAGGTCATTTCTACCCTGGTGAGCTTGTAAAAGTGGGTAAATGTGGGGTGGGATGTTACAATAGTACATGCTTATGTTGGTGAATCACACTGTTTAAAATTCGAGTGAACCATCATACTTGAAAATTCAAAATTGGAATAAGCACCTAGTTATGAACTTAGTTTTTCTAGCTTAGGATAAACAAAAATATGTCCTTAACAAAAATTTACGTAAAACTTATATAATGCTGAGAGTTCAGGTGTTTTGATTATAAAACATGGATTTAGTAGATTCCATAACATTACACATGAACCCAACCAACTAAACCTATACTACTAGGAAATCATTTCATATTATTATGACTTACCATCTATTTGGTAGAATGGAAAGCCCTAAAACAAAATTCAATAAAACATCTTTATTACTTTTCTTTTGCATGGATTTCTTTAGTGAAATATGCCAAACAACAAAATTTCATGCCAACATAACCTAATGAGAGAAAATATCCAACCCTACCTTGTTTTCTCAAACGAAAAAGGAAGGCACATACTTCACGAAATATTTTTTTCAAATAGGCCAGTAATACTCTAAAGTCACCAAATCTCACAAAAAGGCTCTGTTTCTGCCACGATTTCTACGAATTAGACATTCTAATTCTACATATGAAATTCGATATCAAAATTAAGCAAGTGCATACCTACTTTTTTCCATTTTGAAGGGTTGCTGGTTAAAAATTCTGGAGATGCCAAAAAGAGCTTGGAGCAAGAATGACTTACCTTGATGTAGCTCGTCAAAACCATAAGAGGCTTTTCCCCGAGAAGGAAGACACACTGAATAATAATACCATGGAGTTAAATTTGACTAAATTAGGTGTAAGATAGAGGTCTGTAGGTGATTAATTAATGTATCTAATGTCTCTTCCAACAATTCTCTTATACCAAAAATATGTTCAATTTCTTTACCAACTACAATGATGGCTAGTTGTTCGCTGCGGGTAGCCTTCATTGCAATTTCACACAACAATAACGTCTTCAAGAAGGGATCAATGCTTGTCCAAGGTGACATATACACATATACATATACATATACATATACATATACATATACATATACATACAGATACATACATACATACATACATATATAATATATATATATATATATATATATATATATATATATAAATATATATATATATATATATATATATAAATATATATATATAATATATATATGAATAACTTTGTGATTTTCTATATGTCTGTCATTATGATACTTTTCTAAATTATTTACAAGTTAATAATGATGTGCTTATTTTGGAATAAACTGTATTTGATGGCTAAAAAACATAAAAAAAAATGTGTAAACGAGCATCAATTTTAAAGTTTGATAGAGTGCATGAAGTTACCGGTGACTCATAAATGATGTCATAGAGCACGAGAGTCACTTCGATACTTTATTCCCTTGTGTGATGACAAGTTTGGAGACATGGAAAAATTTAATAGGAAGAAGATGAAAATCAAATCTATATATGTGTCACAATTTATTCTTTACTATAGAAAAATGAAGAAAGGTGGAAATCAAGAAATGTGGAAGGGAACTCTTCTATTAAAAATACCACTTGTGTAAATATGGTCTTGCTTTCAGATGATAATTTTGAAAGGTGTTGTCATCACAATTTTGCCGAGACAATTATTTCTCATCAAAATATGGTCATTTATTTAAATCCGACCTTTGGAGTCTTTGAATCATTATTTTAATGGTGAAAATGGATTCAACATCATCAAAAACCCCCACGGTACCAAAAATCCTGAAGTTTGAATAGTTGTAACCAGGATTTTCAAAAATGTTTGCCATATTTTCTCAAAATCATGTTGGAAATTCCATTGCTTTCCAAGGAAAAATGTGGCCTCATTACACTAGTCGATTTTGAAATATTAAAATGTAGCTTTATTTTATGAAACTTTGTTCCTAAGGCAATTTCACCATCATGTCTAGTGTATGTATACACAACATTGAAATATGGTGTTCGTTTTATATATATATATATCTAATGAATTTATTGTTTGTTTGTTTGGATGGATAAATATTGTTTATTCTTTTTATATCTCAATATATTGAATGAATCATTAGCAACACTATTTACATATATTTGTTTCTTCCATGATAAAAGCATATGTAGAGAAATATTATGCTAAGAAGGAAAAGATATTATAAAAACAACAAGGAGGGTTGTGAAACAACAAGTCCCTGCCAATGCAAAAAGTATTTTGAGTCATGCTTCCCCATCCAACAAAATCTTTACCATGGCATTGATTTCATCCTTCTGCTATACACAAAGGGAATGGAATTGAAACTAGCTTTCGATCCTATATAGGCAGGCAGGAAACAAAATCTAGGATAGGAAGGAATCACTTGAACTGCATTAATTCATTGATTTGATTAAGACAACAATTATTTCTTGAACCCAAATTGAATGTAGTGTGTAGAGGGACTAAAACTTACATATTTACTGATTGACTTTATTTCTTTGTTCGTCAAAATGTGAAAAACACACGTACTTTGTTATTAACTAGAAACACCTTCTAGTGACATAACAACATAAGCATAAGTATTCATTTTTTGACATGATAGTTTTTGATCAATAGTTTCATAACCAGATTCTCATTTGAATTTAATTGCATTGCTGTAAATCATGACCCAAACCTAGTACGAAAAAATGTTCTCTAATTTCCTATCATCAATAACCTAATTAATTTATGATATCTATTTCATGTATATTGAAATATATTTGCTTTCTTTCCTACTCTGTTAAGATGGGGTTTTCACAAGGGTATTTAAGCTTGGCTAAATTTATTTTCTATTTTGACTCAGAGTTTTCCATTAATTGAATGAAACATTTTCAGTTACAAAAGAAAAGTTCTATATTCATTGACATGCACTTACAACATAAGGCACCAGTGTGAATGAAATGATTTCCACACAAATACGACCCAAGTAAATAAATTTCTATTTTATATTTGTAACTCAACCAAGAAAACTCTTGATCAACTTCCATCTCATGAGATTCCCTAAGATTGATCACTATGCATGAAATGCATTACTTAAATGAATTGAATTAAATATTATCAGGTCTAGACTAGTGGAAACTGAAAGGAAATTCATCCTAGTTCATGAAGGAGATTACAACATCAGTCATCCCTCAGTTGTGGCACAAAGAAGGTGGGAGGAAATTTTGAGTAGCTACAGGGCCAAATTATGATAAAGCAAGAGATATGGATAAATAAGTCAACAACTCCAACCCTAGCTCCTAAAAGGCTGATAGTGAAAATTGTAGCAATGCAATGAATTATAATAATAAAGGTTAATAGGATTAAGTTTTGGTATGGTTTTGGATATGGGGCTTCAACATTCTGTTGGAGAACTCGTTTAGCTCCCCCAAGGGAAGACCTATTAGGAAATCCTTCGTTTTAATTCCAAAAATTTTGCCTCATAGGATTTTGTTCATGTTGTTTACGTAGTTCAAGTTATTGAGCATAAGTATATTGGACAAACCTAATCTAATAAGCTAGAAAGGAGTCTCATTTGTATGGACAGAAGCCTGCGAGGCAAGGTTTTTGGAATTAAAACAAATGATGGTTAAAACTAAAATTCAAATGTTTTAAGATTGGAAAAGAATAATTTCATGTAAGAATATTCATATTTTTTCTAAGAATGGAGAAACCATTAGGACAGTTGGTGAACTTCCTGATGTTGATCTCTTCAAAGTGGAAGCAGTTCCAAACTTCTTTGCTCAGATTGTTGAATTCCTTAGCTCCCAATCAGCACTAGAATACTATGATTGGTGGAAGTGTAGGAAGCTAGTGGTGGATGGAATGAATTATCAGTTTATTTTAAGTCATTTCTATAAGTTGGCAATGAATGGGACTCTACACAAATGTGTATTAGATCATGAATGGAAGGTATTATTGTGGGAGATCCATGATGGCTAAAGTAACGAGAAACATGGTGGGGATTCTACTAGGTTAAAGGTACTACATGAAAGGCTCTAATGGCCAAATTTATCTGTGGATGTTGTGTAATATGCGAATCGGTGCAACATTTAAAAGCATAAGGGATGGCCATCTATGTGAGATGAAATTCCATTGCAACCAATTGTGGTCAATGAATTGTTTCAGTATTTTGAAATTGACTCTCTTGCTATGCCAATTATTTGGAGAGTGATGCTAAAGTTAAAGCTAGAGTGGAAGAAATATTTGGTGTCTAGCAAAACCTATTATGCTGAATCCAGTCTTGTAGAAGGCTATGGAATATGCATGTGGAGTCTGTGCTGATTATAAGTCTATCTAGTCAAATGCACTATCTTATTCACCGGAGACAATGGTGGCACATGTTTCCTTTGTGGACGATTATTTTTTCTTTGGTAATGAAAGTCAATAATCATGGGTCATTCACTGATATCACTTTTAGCTCATGACAATGTTCTCTGTTGCCCATGCCTCGCTTTTATCTTCAATCTCACCTCTCCCCTTCTCCCTTTCTAGAAGGCCAGGGTCAGAGGATGATATCACCAAAATTAGTAAAAAAAATTATATGATAATCCACCATAATTCATACTTTGTAGTCCTTCGTTTCTCAAAACAACCATCTCAACAAATTCATCTTCAAGTAGTGCAGATGAATCAACAATGTATTTTGTAGCAACATCAACAACATTTACACATGCTTCCACAAAAAACATCTCATTTCGCATTATATGGCAAAAGCAAAAAAGTACACAAATGAAAAGAGATAAAAAAATAATATAAAAATATCAATTAAATGAGTTGAGTTTCATACTTGTTAATTATAAAAATAAATGCTAAATTTGTAACAAAGCTAACTCACAATAAATTTTGGTAAAAGCTATAGTGAACCTATTGAATGGGTTTAGAAAATATAAATAATGTTATAAAAAGTAAATACTAAATTTGCAAATAAGTCAACTGATAGTAAATATTGGTAAAAAGTATGGTTAATCACTCACAAAATATAAATAACTTTATGTAAAGTTAAATGAAATGCTAAAACTCTTTAAAAATATATATAAAATAGAATTATAATTTCTAAAGAAATAATTTCTATTTATATTTTGATATATAAAATACGTTATTATTAATATAATTAAAATTTTATTTATAAAAAAATAAATATATTTTTAAAAAATTTTCAAATTATTTTAACATTTTGTTATATGTTATTTTCAAATTTCTACTAAAAAAGATTGATTTTATAAACTTGAAAGGGTAGTTTCTTTGGTCGCGGTTTTATATGTACGAAAAGATGATCATTTTTACTAGTATTTTAATAACAATTAAAAAATATGCTTACTTTTTATTTTTTAATTTGTTTAGCAATCTTTAGAATGTTTACAACACATCTCTTAAAGAAATTGGAATTAAAAAACATAAATCAATAGAGAAATGGGGGGTGGCAGGTTTGTCACTACTTAAAAATTTATGTAAAATATTAATGATATCTTTTAAAGAAAATGAATAAATTAGATAAAAAAATATATATTAAAATTTAGAAAAAATATGACATGAAATTGAATTTAAATTGACATGTTTTGTCTTCTTTTACCACCACCTAATTTTTGATGATTTTGTAAATTTAAGAGTAAACATTCCAACTCCATTTATTTCTATAAAACTTCTTTGCCACAAAAAGGGAAAACGTGATACACATTAACATGCTTTTGTTCAACAACCATTACAATAATCACTCATATATAGGCCTGAAATGGAATCTATGCTTCTTCATAGTTACCATGCTTACCTCTATGCTCATGTGTAGTGAACTTGTGTTGGCTTTTTGGGCCCGACCCAGGTTTGAAAGTGTTTTAGCCAAAAAAATCCCACACTACCGGCCCTTCTGGCAACAGTCCATGAAGCGCGGACTGAAGTCTCACCCAAGGTAGTAGGGGAGGGTGTTGGAACTAGATTTCTGCACCCTAGGGATGTCTAGATGGGGACTAGAAGGGTTGCAATCCGATTTTTGCACTCTCACTACTCTGCGTGACTATCCATCCTTCACGTAGATCTACGACGGGTGCTTCCTTTATTCTTATTATTATATGTGTTTATTATAGATCTGATATACTTCTGATGGTCTTTAATCAAACATTTAACAGTAATAACTAGTGCGTGCAAACATAAATATGCATAAATTCATAACATAGGCAATAGATAGATCTATGATAAAAGACGCAATGATTCATAAGCTCTTATATTTATTTATCTCCTGTTCAGTACAACCAGATCCACCATGCACACTCAGTTGCAGGGGTCCGCACACACAATTGCGGACTCTACTAGGCCTCTATGCACACAGCTGTAGAGCCTCTATCTATCTACTAACACCTGAGACTCAGACTTACAGATGCAAAGAGAATATCACCTTCATACACCCATAACATTCAAGATCCAAAACCCAAAAAACAACCTTCTAGCCTTAGAGCCTTGCTCTATTTATACATTCCCATGGTCCGCAGACCATGGGCAGGCCGATTCACTTTCTATTTTCTTACATTATTTTCTGGCGGACCACCCTTTGACTTGACACATTACAATTCATGCTTCGTGCACTTCACGGAGCTTTTACCACACTTTTACCCAAAATTGCAGGGTTTAAGCCCCAAAACCGTTACGCGGGGCCTCTGCTACCCAACAGGCCCCCAAAAAAATCATCATGACTCATCCTGAGTCACTCAGTTGGTGTGTTGATCTTTCCTCGTAGTTCCTCTAGAAACCTTTGCGTTGTACTGACAGCTGCCACACATTCTTCCACTGATTCCTGTATCAGTTGTGCCCAGCATTCTAATGCATCGTCGGAGGCACCTTCCTACCGTAGCGCATATATGTCCTGCAACTGGGTCAGCTTCCCCTCGATCATAGTGGTAACGGTGAACACTTCCTCAAGCCAAGGCTAGATGCATGCTTTGAGCCCAGCTTCTTGTTGTCATGCAACATCCACCTGCTCCTTCATAGCGTGGGCTTCCCTCATCTTGGCCAAACGCTGAGTGATGGCAACTGTTTGTGCAGTCCCCCAGACATTGTCATAAGCCTTAGGCCTGAAATGGAATCTATGCTTCTTCATAGTTACCATGCTTACCTCTATGCTCATGTGCAGTGAACTTGTGTTGGCATGTTAGGGCCTGACCCAGGTTCGGAAGTGTTTTAACCAAACAAATCCCGCACTACCAGCCCTTTTGGCAACATTCTGCGAAGAGTGGACTAAATTCTCACCCAAGGTAGTAGGGGAGGGTGTTGGAACCAGGTTTCCGCACCCTAGGGATGTCTAGATGGGGACTAGAAGGGTCGCGATCTGATTTGTGCACTCGCACTGCTCTACGCAGCTATCCATCCTTCACGTAGATCTGTGATGGGTGCTTCCTTTATTCTTATTTTTATATGTGTTTATTATAGATCTAATATACTTTTGATTGTCTTTAAGAAAACATTTAACAGTAATAACTAGTGCGTGCAAACATAAATATGCATAAATTTAGAACATAGGCAACAGATAGATCCGTGACAAAACACATAATGATTCAGAAGCTCTTATCTTTATTTATCTCCTGTTCAGTACAACCAGATCCACTCTGTGCATTCAGCTTCAGGGCTCTCCGCACACAACTGTAGGCTCTACTAGGCCTCTACGCACACAGCTGTAGAGTCTTTATCTATCTACTAATACCCTCGACTCGGAATTATAGATGCAGAGAGAATATCACCTTCATACACCCATAACATTCAAGATCCAAAACCCAAAATACTACCTTCTACCCTTAGAGCCTTGATCTATTTATACATTCCCATGGTCCGATGACCATGGGCAGGCTGACTCACTTTCTATTTTCTTACAATATTTTCTGGTGGACCACTCTTTGACTTGACTCATTACAATTTGCACTTCATGCACTTCACGGAGCTTTTACCACACTTTTACCCAAAATTGCGGGCTTTAAGCCCCAAACCTGTTACGTGGGGCCTCTGCTACCCAACAGGCCCCCAACAAAATCATCGTGACTCATCCCGAGTCATTCAGTTGGTGTGTTGATCTTTTCTCGTAGTTCCTCTAGCAACCTTTGCGCTGTACTAACAGCTGCCACACAATCTTCCGCTGATTCCTGTATCAATTGTGCCCAACGTTCTAATGCATTGTCAGAGGCACCTTCCTGTCGCAGCGCATATATGTCTTGCAACTGGGTCAGCTTCCCCTTGATCGTAGTGGTAACCGTGAACGCTTCCTCAAGCCAAGGTCGGATGGATGCTTTGAGCCCAGCTTCTTGTTGTCATGCGGCGTCCACCTGCTCCTTCAGAGCCTGGGCTTCCCTCATCTTGGCCAAACGATGAGTGATGGCAACTGTTTGTGCAGTCCCCTAGACATTGTCATAAGCCTTTTGCAACTCCCGCACTTCTGTTTCTACCTGTTGCAGTGTTGGGTCTTCTTTTAGTGACGTGAACGTAAGAAGAGACTAATCCAACAATCCCGTGCAATCTTGTACAACACACTCTATCACTTGCAATCTTGCTTGATTTTCACGGCGGCGCTGCTCTCTAACTTCCGGGGGTGTAGTAGGTTGTGCCTACATCCTTAGCTTCGTGATCTGCAAGTTCAACTCCCACTGAGCTTTTGCAGCCTCCACTTGAGCCTTCCGGAATCCTGCCACCATGTGATGAATCTTGTCGGTTACCAGGAGTTGCGCTGGCACAACTAGTTCTGATACACTAGTATAGGCCTCCTCCATGGTCTGTTCCAATCCTTGGTTGTGTGCAATCAAGTTGTCGTGTTGTAGACTGGTCTATTCCAGATTTCCTTTGTGCTTCATTAATACTTGGAGGGCGCGACCTTCCTTGGCGCGGAGCTCAACGGTTACCCCATCCTACAGTTGGTATAGGGTTTCTCTAGGAAGGGCGGCCAAATTAATCCCCCAATCCCTCATGTCACTTTTAGGTTCTACTAGGATGGCGCCTGCTTTTAATACTAAAGTGTTTATTGTGGAGGTGCGTAGCATCTGCTCCGCTGCGGTTATACCTTCTACGAGGGTTGGAATCATCCCTCCTGGGGGTCGCACCTGTAACGCCTACAACTATGTCCTAAGCTCCCCCAACATAGTTGTTTGCTCTGACATCAGCTCCTCCAGAGCACCTTTAGTGACATCATGCACTGGTTTGATGCTGGCAAGAAAGTCTTTCTCCAAGGTCTTTGGTGTCTTTTTCCTTTTGCGTGTATGTGGCAGCTCCTGGATGCACGGCCTTTTGACTTGGGTCGATTTTATAGTAAGTTCTATGCATTCAGGTGTCTCCGCTTCCCATTGTATGCCATACTCTATGGACATTTCCTGATCGTCGCTGATTTCTTCAGCGATTGCGGTGGTGGTTACTGCTATTTCTTCGGTCGCCTCCTGCTGTGAGGCTGGTTTCTGCTTGCATGCCTTTTCCACCATCCTAGTGATCCATAGTTTGAGTTCCTTCTTTCGCTGCTGTGCTATCATCCTTTCTAATTTGGCCAAGTTTGGGGCATGCCACTCTAGGGCCATGCTGCCATTACCTCGTAAATTGCATCATCCATTGTAATGAATGGAAGCTTTACCCATGTTTGATTTGGATCCTCTGCGCTCGGATGTACAAATTATGCATGTCCGCTTTGAACTCAGCCACGCTTTGAAAACTGTTGTATACTGTCAAGGATAACTGTGGTCTATGAGAGATCCATGTCCAAATACTCGCCTCCATGAATATCCAAAACACCTTGATCTCACGAATCCTCGTGTCATCTTTCGTAGGCCAGAGCGAGTTATACCGCATGGCTTCAGGGAGGTTCTTCCCAATGTCGGGAAATTGGCTGCCCTTCGGCAGTTCTCCTGCAACCAGTAGAATTGTTAGGAGAAACCATGCATAATGCAAAGTCTTATCATGCTCTTGGGCTTCCTGAAAATTCATCAAAAATTTGTCACAGAGAAACTGTGCCTATTTGAACTCAACCCATTCTACGCAATTTCTCCATGATCATAATGACAAAGGCGGGCACCTCATCTCCGCAGCATTTTCTCATGAGTTTGCCGACTAGTAACTCAGTGTTGACATGCACCCCTCAGTTTTTTATGCTTGCTATTACGTATCCTCGCTTCCGCTTTTCCAGCTTATATTTAACCTTCATGGCTTCTGTGAGGTTGCTACTCATTTCGGCTATGTCTATAGGATCGTTCCCTTTAATAAGTAGCTGGGAAATTCGGTGTACTAAATTGGCCATGATGGGAATTGGTTCCTCCAACCAGAGATACCCATCATGTACCAAACATAGTAACTATTGGAAAACAAAAATGGTGATGGCCGCGTGATGATAGTGGGGTATCCACCTTAGATTTAGTAATCCCACCTTCTCCACACCCCGTAACCACTTCCGATGTAGTAATTTCTCTTCGGCCAATTGGGGGAACTTTTCACTATCCACAAGATCCCAATATTCGAACTTGATACTCAATACTCAGCCCAGCGGGAAACCATCAAACCTTATCTCATCTGGAAGAAGCGAGGTCTGGAGCGTACACTTCGTGGCGTCCAAGTCCTTTAGTATCTTGGCTGCCCCTTTCCATGGAGAGATATATAGTGGCAATGAAGGTACTAAGGGAACATTTTCCTCTTCCTCATCCTGTGCTTCAATCTGAGTGATCAGGTTGCGCAAATATTCCTCTTCCTCCTCTAGTTCAGTGGTGATTTCTTTTCCCTTGTCTGCTATTGACAATTTATTGAATCGCGGAAATACCCAGACTAGCCCCTTAGTCTACTTGTCCTTCTAAGGTCACAACGAGTGTGGCGATTTATGGATCTCGACTGTCCCCCCTCCATGTGGCATAGGGTTCTGTGTAACATCCTTGGTTGAGTACATCATCCAAATTAGGGACTCCTACATATCCTTTTGCAATAACTGAAACCACGGACTTCCTCACAGTAGTGCCTCACTCATCATGCTTTTGTCTACTAGATAACAGGGTGACTCAATATGCAAAGTGCCAAGGGTTGGTTGGTAGCAGGTAACCTGTGCTTTATATGTCTTTTTGAATTTAAATTCGACCGCTCTCCCCTTTCGTGGCTCATTAATGCGATTTTGGCGGTAGATCCATTCAATCCTATGTTTTAATTGCCCACGGTCCGATTCTTGGTGTCTTAAATGGGACATCTTGTCATGAATAGTATTAGTAACAGTCACCTTCCATCCTTTCCATGCAATAATGCAGTCCTTTGTACGCGGATGCATTATGTGCTTCACACTAGTCTTTCTCACCACGTTCGAGCCGCACAATCCCCCTACAGACTCCTTTACAGTCCCGCTCCCTCTTCCAACTGTGTGGAGCACTGAGACTAGGTCCCTTATGGATAGTCAGGTGGTCGCACCCCTGGTGCGAAACTTTAATTTTCCTGCTAGCCTGGGCTTCGAGCACCTTTCGAGTACCTTTGTATATGGTAGCTCATCGCATTCTGCTGTATGAGATACACGCCGCCATTGGTGCGGTCACAGCCATGATAGCAGGATCACAGCTTGTTCTAGTACCGTCGTAAGATCGGCCAGGTCTTGTCCTCTTATTCTTAGATTTGCGTGGCTCGCTAGCGTGACTCCGATTTTTAGTTTGCGTATTTCTTCGTCCAACATCATGCTTTGTCTCCTCAACCGTACCCATTCTTTATCGAGCTTGCAAAGCTGCTGCACCGAATGGCTTCTTGCAACCGCTGAATTCCATTGCCTAGGTCCTTGCGTTCAGTCCGAATGGTAGGGGCAGTGGGTGGGGGCATTCTCTCCACCTTCCCAGTTCCATCATGCCCGATCACAGATACGGCCATCCTCGCATGCCTCATTTATTTTATGGTCCTATAGGCTTGTTGGACCCTTGGAACCCACAGATTTAGTTGGGGTAGTGGTTGCATGGCATACGTCTGCCTTCCTCATCGTATGTGGGTGCCCAAACTGTGTTGTCCTGGCTACATTCGTCATAGAGGGCCTTCAACTTGTACATGTATACACCTTCTACCTTCGCACCCATTCCTCCTAATCTTCCCAGGTGTGCACCACCTTGGTGTAGTTGTCATAGGCAATGCTCGTTTCGGTGCATTGTGCTACTTCTGCTCTACGATTGAAGTTCCACAGTGGTTAATGAAGTCCTCCCCATTTGTTGCACCATCATCCACCTGTAGTGTCCTTACCTCGGTTGTCACGTGTCGCAGTGATCTAATCATCATATTACAATTTAGCATTATTACTTCATGCAATCAGTTCTGCCATCGTTCTATCTCCTCATTTGAGTCTGATGTGCAGGAACTATCGTGCTCCCATGAGATTTCCCCATCCATTATGTTGGATACCTATAACAATAGGTTTCATATTTCATGATTGGCAAATTCAAATGCCAAATATGCTCTGCTTTGCTGATACAAAGATCCCATATTTCCAAGAGAAGACAAGGTGTGTACATACCTTCATGTTTGCTAAATTTTGATGGATGGTCCAACAGTCTAATCTGGATCATGCCATGTTTCAGTTTTCTGTTGTAGAATAGAGAAAGAAAGTCTGTCCAAACTGTTTAACCTGGGCAGACCAATAGTTAGGCAGAGAAACTAAGGTCCCCAACTACTTAATCTGGGGCCTTGGAAGCAATAAGGGTAGTGTTAAATAGGCAATCAAAAGAAAAAGCCAATGGAAAAGAAAAGGCACATAAGGGTCTGCAAGTCCAAGTGCACCCTCTAAAGAAGAAAAAAAAAATGTTAGGCAAGTAGATGGGTAGGTAGATGGGGTTGCAGAAGTGGTACTCCTTTCAAACTGAATCTTGCTGGTCAATATAAGGAAAACAACACAATGGAGCATGTCTAACTTCCTTTTTTCCTTATTTTACACTCATTACTAACATCCCTACACTAGTTGTGTTTGTGAAAGAATTCAGGGTTTTATGTTGGTTCTGGTTTCCTTTAAGAGCCACATTTCTTGTGCAAAATTCTTTTCATTTTGATCTACTCCCTAAGCTAAGTGGTTTTCAAATAAACTTAGTGATATCACTCCTCATTCACCTTTTCCTTCCGTATTAACCCCTAACTTATATTATCTAAATTCCCTATGTCACCCTTTCCCTACTATTATAACGCCATGGTGTATAAACCCCAAGCATTCTATAAATATCCCCCCTCTTGGCATTATAGCCATATGTTCACCACTAGGGAATCAAATTGACATCTGGTCAGTTTAAGAACCCCAAGCCTCACCTCTTCTCCTCCTTCAGAAATCATTTAACCTATTCAAACCCATCATTTGCTAAAAAACCTTGTAAAAAACCCATTTTCACCCTTAACCCGCTCAAACGGCAAAATTTCATAAAAAACCCACTTTTCTGACTTATCCAAAGTCCTGGAGCTATGCGCGATTTCATAAAAAATACATTGAAAAACCATGCAAATTCGCCAATTTTCCAAATTCCCGCCAGGCACGAATTTCATAAAAAATCAATATTTTATTGCCCGCCTGACGCTGTATCGTCCGGACAAGTCATTGACCCGTCGACCGTCCGATCGGGCGCCTTTCATCCAATGGCCCACATGCATATCAGACCGGCCCCGACGTCCGTAAGTTAGCTTCCGATATCTGTCAGAGGATGACGTCAGGCCTCAGCCACGCGTCACCCCCACAGTGTATCGGAGCCCCCTCTGACAACTCCACTTCCGTATGAAAGGCGGTGCGATATCATACCACCTACGGTTTCCGGTTTCTGCCAACCCGCCTTGCCAGCATCACTGCTACGTCATCGCCGCGTCGGCGCCCTCGTTCTCCATTGCTCCACCTGTCCGCCACCTCACCATCCCCGTGGACCACTCATAAACCGCCATGTCACCTGATGATGTCATGCTGACGTCATCTAACCTTGACCCCACCCGATGACGTCATGCTGATGTCATCCGAAAAAGGCGCCAATGTTCCAAAAAATCCATATTTTGGCCAAAATTTCACATTTTTTGCACTTTTTGAAAAAATGACTGTGGTGTCTTTTGCATGTATTTTACGTCCAAACTCACGCCAACTTGCTGAGTTCGACCTGGAGACCATCGGTGCGCCAACCCACCTGCATTTGTGACCAGGACTGTCAGTGTACCAAGTATCTATCCCTGCGAATCCTCTCTGCGCCTGGTTTTGTCTGCAAATAGCCTAAATTAACTTAAAACACAAAAAAAACATATAATTGACTGGAAAATCCCCTGTGCCTAGTTCCCATTTGAAGTCACAAGGTCGAAATTCACCGGGTAAGACTTGTTTACCAAAGCTTTCACAAAACCTGCATTCTATTCGTGCAATCGTGAACAAGGAACCCGAACTACACCTAATTACTGTGAAAGAGTCTGTTAAAGACAAGTGTTTTCCCTTTTTAGTACTGTGTGCAATATTTCAATTGCTGCAATTAACCCTTTTGTCCTATGTTTCTCAATAAATCACCTCTCCTTCCAAGAAACACTCTTTTTTGTTATTCTTCACAGTAACACTAATTTACATATCCGCAGAGTTTTAAAGTCACCATGGATACACTAGTAGCACCTGTAGCCCTCAATGTTGCCCCTTTAAATGCCCCTCAGAGAGAATTGGAGTGGTAGGCATTAGCAGATTTGGATTATCAAATCTCAGAAGAATTTCTAATGCGCAGCAAGTTCCACATCCACCTGTTAAATGAATTAAAAGCTAAACATGAGACTAGAACAGATGTATTGGGCATTTGGGATTCCTTCCTCCCAATCTTCAAGCTTCCTCAGGTCAATTCATTTCTTGACCTAATTCACCTATGTGCTGATGGTTATGATGCCACTCAGAGGGCTGTGCTTGACCCTTCAGGCTCAGTTGTTTTCTATATTACCTTGAGAACATCAGAGAATGCTGCAATTCAAAATTTGAGAAGAAATTGTTCCTTATCTTGTTTGATCTGATAAATCAAGGAGCTAAAGATGACGAGGCTCAAATCACAAGCTTAACCAACCTATATATATCTGTACTGGCAGTTCCCTCCCATTCTCATGTTTACCTCAACCACGGGAGGGACCTTGCAGATATGATCAGTCCCATTCTGGGTTATAACTCAATTGAGTATGTTGATGAAACTGTACTGGTAATGATGCTCATGTTTTCCCCTGGCAAAAATCCAATCTGCTATGACTATGCCACCTATATATCAGACAAAATGCATGAGCAATTGATGAAGCTATCAAGGGAAAGGGTGTTCAAATAATCCTCCTACATCTACCACTTGATTTTATACTATCAACATGAGAAATTTTCTTTTGCTATGAAAAGAGTGGATGCACAAGGAAATCCAAGGTTAGTAGTGTATTGGACCTCAGCTATTCACTGCACAGCCTATTCTCCATACACTTACTGTGAGCTTATAGACCTTTTTATCCACCTATCCATGTCTCTGTTCCTAAGCTCACCTCCTCCAAGACTAACCGATGAGATGCAGAGGATCCTTCAGTTGTCCAAGGTATACAGCATTGGGGATTGGTATTTTTACCAAAATCACACCGTTATTAGAATATACGGTTGTGAGTTACCCCCATACAGGCTACCCAAATATGTGCCCATGAGGTTGTTTGCCCTTGAATACTTCAGGCAGTTTGGGAATGCTGATGTCAAGAATTTTTCAGGTAAAGGCAAAAAGGCATAGCTGAAGGTAAAAAACCAATTGGGCCACTTTGTTTTTAACAAAAGGGAGGAAGGTTGGCAAGAGGCAGACAGAATGTTAGAAGGCCTTGCCCTAAAGACCAGTTTCCTCTCGAAACCTTATGACCCCAATCACTTCATAACCTTAAGAAGGGTCAAGTATAGGCTGTCCAGTTATAACCATGTGAGGTTGCCTCACATAGAAAAATATGCAAATCAAACAAAATAGAAGAGAGGCACATTAGAGGAACCTGTCACACAAGAAGAATTAAATGAAAGAGCACGAAGAAATCTCCTAAAGATGGCTAACTTAGAACTTCCTGCACAGGTATTTTCTCTTACAAGCACTCAAGTGGGAGCAGCTGCCTCATCCTCCACAGCACATCAGAAGGCAGTCAAAGCTACAGATCAAACCTATAGCAAAGGTAAGGAGAAAGAAATGGAGCTAGAGCAGCCACTTTAGGAACAGGTACAACAGCAGGGAGCACAGCAACAACAACAGGTACAACAGCCAGAAAAGGAATAGCCAGTGCAAGAAGAGCACACAGCAGAGGCCTCAATGGTCACTGAGCAGCAGCCACCACAAATTGTGCCTCCTAGGCAAGAAACAAGAGCTGAAGCTTCAGTCCTTCAAACCCCTCAAAAGGAGGAGATAAGCAGGAAAAGGGATAGAGAGGCTCCCCTCACAACATCAACAACTCAAGGGGAAAAGAGGCAAAGATTGAATCCTTTTTCAGAGGAAGAAATGCCAATAGGGCAATCTTTGGGCAT
>APFE030719049.1:82810-96983 GCA_000404065.3 Pinus taeda | reverse complement strand
GCTCCTGAGGAATATATCTCTTTCCCACACCCCAGCTTAGTGGAAAATTCTTAATTGCTTTTCACTAGTTATTTACATTTCACCATCATAATTTCAAGTTTGTTTTATGAAGTATTCAAATGGCCCTATAATTCCAGCTGCTCAACTCAAGATTTCAAAAAACCAGTAGCCACAGACTCCATTGCCCAATGGACTAACATTATCTGCAGATTTCCACTTTAGGTACAGAAAGACTTCCTTTCAACCAAACATAAACCAAAACCCTTACTTCATAACTAGCCTAAAATATCCACAGAACAGAGACAAACCTTAAAGAGAGAGCCCTCTCTGATTACAGTTGGGCTAGAAGTTGTAATCCAAAGATTGGTTAGTGGTTACCCCGGCCGTATTCCCTTGGAGTCAAAGGGAACAACCTGGGTGTTAACACCTACAATGCACCAGTGTGGCTCCAACCTTGTAACTTCACTCTCTCAATAATAGACCTGGTGTAGGTACTTTCTCGGTTTGAACTGCAGATATTTACTTATGTCATTAAAGTCTCAATCCTCCATTTTTAGTTGCAAAATTTTCCCCAACACTTCACCTTCAAATGGCACTTTCTCATGTAGCAATGGTGTGAACGTATCGAACTTCACGTCCTTCAGATATTTGTCATGCTTGGCACTCGGTTTTCTCAATGGAAAATATGGTGGCAGTACAGAGGGAATTTTTGCGCCCTTTGTCTCTATCTGAGGCATCTTAACTTCCTCCTCACTGTCATGGATTTCCTCTAGTTATTCCTATTATACTTTCTTCTTTGTGTTCTCCTTAGGTTTCTTATCTTTCTTAGGCTTCGTTTGCTACTCCTTTTCTATCTTCTTCCTTAGGGAATTTTTGAGCTCTACTCCTTTAGTTGGCCTCTTTTAGGTCTTTTCTTGGGTTGTTCTCCTATAACTACTTGTTTCCGCAACGACCTCACATGCCTTGGGAACAAGGGTACATTCGCTGCTCCAGATTGAACAACTTGGGCTTCCATGACTCCTGCTAGCCCTTTCTTTGCAAATGCTCTAGAAATTTCCTCAAAGTTTCTCTCATACATACAACAACTCACTTCTTTCACACTTAGTTGCAAATTCTCAAACTAAATTCTCCATACAGCAAAGTGTAAAATATGGTGCAGGACATGGATTTTATAGTGAATTTCAAACCCCATGATTGGCTTAGATTTTTCTCATTTAATGCAAGTATGGCACTAGATTTGGCCATTTGTGCTTCGTAAATGTGTTTCTCTTGCACCTTTTAACGACAACGTTATTTTAATGGTAGTTTTTTCCTTCCAATCAGTCATATTTTTCCAATTATCTTCGACAATCACGCAGTAATCTGCCCTCTGTCGTGGTTCTCTGTTATTTGACATACTTCTAAATATCAAGCAGTAATCCTCCTCCTACGCGATTCATCTAACTTTGCCATACCCCTAAATATCATGCAGTAGCCTTCTTTGGTGAAGTCCCCTTCTGTAGAGTAGTTTATAGTCCAGTGCCCACTTTCAATTGGAGGTGGCAGTAAGACTGTTCTCCTTTCATTCTTCAGTGTGAAGCTTCAAGGACAATGTTATCCCTGTATATCTTTAATATGCTACCATTCACATGTCCTAGAATGAGATGACCATTTCACTTCGCGAGTTGAATTGCACCACCGTCAGAGACATGTTTGATGATATACGGACCTAACCAATGTGTCTTAAATTTTCCTGGGAACTTCGCGAATTTTCTATCATATAAGAGTACAAGATCTCCTTCCCAGAATATCTTTTTCTTGATGTGCCTATCATGCCAAGCTTTTTCCCTTGCTTTTTGCACTTGTTAATGAAAACCTACTATAAACCTTTCCTCTTCTAAAGCAAGCAATTTCACCATCTTCTCCTTCAATATATTGGAATCTTCCATGTATGTGAAGCCTGGAATTATTAAGCTGGGCATAGTGTACTCCATAGGCATGACTACTTCTTGTCCATATACCAACCTAAAAGCTGTTTGGCATGTCAATTTCTTGCATGTTGTCCTGTATGCCCACAACACTGCTAGAATTCTTAGATTCCATTCATTTTTGTTCACATTGCACACCTTTGTGAGTGCATTCTCCACAATTTTATTGAAATCTTCAACTGTCCCATTCGCTTGAGGGTGATATGGGGTAATTTTTTGATGGTGTACTTAAAACTCTTCAGTCAGCGCCTCAATAGTCTAATTCAAGAAATGTGAGCCTTAGTCACACATTAATATCTTCAGACACCCAAATATGGATAGAATGTATTCAAAAATGAACCTCGTAGCAGTATCTACACTGCGATCCTTCACTGGTTGTGCCTCGACTGACCTTGTCAAATAATCAGTTACAGTGATTATGTATCTTGTGCCAGTCTTCTTTCCTAGTGGGTTAATAGGTCCAACAAATTCAATATCCCACTTGTCAAATTCTTGCAATGCCACTTGTGGATTTAATGGAATTTCATCTATTCTAGATGGCCTTCCTATTCTTTGACATATATTACACACTCGACAAAACTCTTTTGTATCCTTATGTACTGTGAGCCACCATAACCCAACTCTCAAGATTTTCTATGTAGTGGCCTTTCCTCCTACAATGTCCATTGCAACTCCTCCATGGGCTTCTACTAGAATACTCTGTCTCTCATATTCTGGGACTTATCTTTGCAGTATTTCATCTGGTCCCTTTTTGTACAAGTTCCCTGCAATCAATGTGAAATCAGTTTCTTGTATCACCAATTCATTCTTCTATTGCATAGTGTACTTCACAGGCACCATTATTGTGGTAAAAAACTAGATAATATGCGCGAAGTGATCATTTGCGACCTTGATTACGAACAACTACACGTCATATAGGTTATCTTCGATACTAGTGGGTTCTTCTCCTATCTTCAATCTCGAAAAATGATCGGGCCCGACATTACATCTTCTTAGCTTGACTACAACTTCAAAATCATACTCCTAGAACAACAACAACCACTGAAAAATTTGTCCTCCTAAAATAGGCTTATTTACCAAATATTTCAGCACGGAGTGATCCATGAACATCTTGAAATGTGCACCCAACAAATAGTGCCCGAACTTCTGTAACATATAAATCATATCTAACCCTTCTCTTTCTGTTGTAGTATAGTTATTTTTCGCTTTGGATGATTTTCTGCTTACAAAAGATATGGGGTGGTCAACTTCGCCTGCTCATGGTTGTGCCAGCATTATACCCAACGCTATGCAAGATGAATAGACATGTACATGAAATTCCTTATTCCAATCTGGAAAAACTAAGATCGGCGCAGTTACCATCTTCTCCTTCAATATATCCAGACTCTTCTGACATTCTTCGTCCCATTTAAAATTGACATATTTCTTCAATAACTTCTCCATTGGAATCATTATCTTCACATACCCCTTTATAAACTTTTTGTAATAGCGAGTGTGTCCAAGAATCATGCGCAGTTGTCTCATTGTTTTCGGTGCTGGCATGTTTACAATGACTATTATCTTTGTAGGATCCACCAGCAAACCCTGTTTGCACATAATATGCCCCAAGGGTATGCCACAATAAACATTTCTTCAAGTTAAGTGAAATCTGATGTTGCCTACATGTATCCAGCATAATCCTTAAGCTCGCAATATGCTTCTTTAATAGCCCAAAGACTGTCCAATCATCAAAGTAAACTTCCATGAATTTGTGTATGTACTTCGTATATGTTGCGGCTACAACACTAGAAAATATGGAAAGCGCATTCTTCAAGCCAAAAGGCATCACTATGTACTGAAATGAGCCCCACTTTGTTGCAAAAGTTGTCTTATGTCTATCTTTTGGCACAATTTTGATCTGATGGTAACCTGAAAATCCATCTGTGAAATAATAAGCCTCTTGACCTCCCACATTGTCTAAAACTTCGTCTATAAATTGTGTAGGGAAGGGGTCATGCACACTTGCATCATTTAGTTTCCTCAAGTCGACACAAATTTTGATCTCTCCCTTAGTCTTATTTTCCTGAACTATCATAGGACTTACCCATTCAGAATCTTTGATAGGTTCAATGATCCCTGCTCCTAGCATTTTGTCTAGTTCTTCCTTCACCTTTTCCTTGTATAGATTCAACCTATAAGGTCTTTGCTTCACAGGCTTCACATCAGGTTTCAGAGGGATCCTCATAACTCTTAGGTCCCCTAATATGCCCTTCATTTTTGAAAACTTCATAGGGAATAGCTCGTGGTATTCATGTAGTAGCTCTGTGATTTTATTAACTGTATCTGCGTCCCAATAGTCTCCAATCATCACGAAATTCAGGTATTCCTCTGTCCCAATATTCACTTTATGTGTTTTTACTGGTTGCATTGTATCTGGTATTTTTAGTTCTGGTCCAACAACTTCGCGATGTCCTTCTGATTATGGTATATCAATTTTTCATGGATCTTCATCTTCTTCGGCAGTGATATTATAACATTCCAATGCATTTTTTAACTATGCCCAATCATGCTACCAAGTTAATGGAGCTTCCTTTTCAAAAATATTTACTCTGATTTCCCAAATATTCGAGTCTATACAAATAAAATCATCTTCAAAACTAAATATTAGCATGAACCCCTCAACCAAATTTGTCTAGTTTGTATTTCAATGTCACAGTTTTGTTTCAAGATATCAATTCTTAGGAATCATTTATAGTGTGTGGATAAACCCATGTACCCACTCTTGTTTAGGAATTTCTTTCCAAACTAAAGTGCAACAATGAATATGCCCCTGAGGATCAACGTTACCATCATACTTTACTTCTATTTCTATGTCAATTGAGCCAAACCTGATCCACATTAATCTTCGACACTGCTATAAATCTACTATATTTCTTTTATGAGTACCCCACCATCTAGCAAGTGTAGACCTCAGGGCTATATCCAAAGCTTGCAACCTATTTTCTTATGGTATTTCTCTTTCATATTCTACAAGAAACATTCTTACTTCTCTAATCTTATCATAATAAAGTAGATTACATACCTCATAAGTTATGCAACGAAGTGATTTTATGGTAGAAACTTCATATAACCTTTTCTACTAATTTTCCATTTCTTCCTCGTAATTTGAAGTACAAGAACTGTCATGTTCCCAACCCAATTTTCCATATGTAGTTATCTGATAAATGTTGTCGACATATGCGTCGCAGTACTCATCCTAGACAGGCTTTGTATAACGCACTCCTTTTGAGGGGTCTAGAGGGACAATGACCCTCATATCATCTCTTTCAAACACCATTTGTCTCTTCTTCAAATCGGTTATCGCTAAATTATCGAAAGCCCAATCCAATCCAAGTAGTGTCGAATAATATTTTCTATCATCTACAATTTCAATCACTTCAAAGTCTACAACTGTTCGGACTCCTTTGATGTCTACTATGATTCTAGGTAGCCTTTCCATAGGGATGATCTTCTGTTGGTTAACCACCCTCAACTGTATTGGTGACCATTGCAACTTCGATTTTCCCATTGACTCCCAAGTTTGCTTAAGTAACATGTTGGTATCAAATCCTAAATCCAGGATTACCTGATCCATATCATATTCCCAAATATGTGTAGTTAATCTCATTTCCTTCCCCATTCTCTTCTTGTGTCGATGTAAATTTTTCATAGTTCGTAGATTGCTTCATGATATCTCTTTATCAACGCAGGATTATATCAACTCTTGGAGTCCTTCAACATCCCTTTGATTCCTTAACAACTTCATGCAAATATGTAAAAATAAATTCAAAATACTTGGATCTAATTCTTGCATCGGAGTAGACACTTTGTCACAATCCTTCTTTGGCATTAACTTCAATTCCGCACTAAATGTTGAAGCCCCAGCATCCATGAATCTTCGCTTCGCCTCCATGAAATTTTCTTTTTCCTTTTGGATACTAAACCCAAGGGCCTTTTTTGCAGTCTTTCTTACCCATTTCTCTTCTACTTTCTTCTTACATTTATCATCTCTCGTCACAACTCCACTCCTTGTTACAATGTTGATGAGTGGTTCATCTTCCCTTGGCCTAGAGGCCATCATTTGGACATTTGTTGCAGGCTGCTGGTTCCTTTTCTCCTGCATCTTTGCGATAAGCATAAGACATTCTTCTATCACGTGATCAAAAGATTTGCAATAGTTGCAAGTTGTAGTAGAGTGTCCTGCCCTCCATAGTTATAATAGATAATCTAGCCGCGTCCTCGACCAACTCCTCATCCTTGTCCTCGTCCTCGTCCCTCAAATCCTCCTCGACCACAATTTTGGCCTAAATCCTCATGTGTATGTACTTCGACTTGCAGTCTAAAAGAATCTGCAGTGCTCTCCATCATCAAGTCATAACTTCAACAATTTCTCTCATCATGGCCCACTGACTTACAAAAGTTGCAAAACAATTGCTTTGGGGTATGCACATACTTCTGTAATAAATAGTAATATTCACAGCAATGTTGACCTCTCATTCTACAAATATTACACCACAAACTTGATCTTGGGTTTACTGGATTAGGTGCTCCACTTGCCAACTAAGCTCTCAACACGGCGCACTGATCCGTGTAATGGCCCTCTACTTTTCATTTTGTACATCATACTTCTGATCTGGTTTCGTTACCTTTATTGAGATATTTTAATTCCAAGGTCAAATTTTCTAGCTGACTTTAGATTTGTTGTACTCTTGCATGAGCATCTTCGGTTGGCGAGGCTTCCAGCTTCATTACAATCTCCAATGCTTTGGCTTAAGTCGTGATATTCTGTTGCATTAAGGGTAACCTGATATGTGGTAGCAACTCAGCTATAAACCATTCTTTATTTTGTTCTAAGGGTATTTTAAAGCTTACTTGTCCCATTAACACCTTGAATCATTGATCCAACTCTCACACAAACTTAATAGTCATATATTTGATTCCCTTTAGCTCCATAATGCACTGTGATTCTGATTCCGGCTTCTTGAATTATGATACCATCACTTTCTTAATATCATCCAACAAAGCAGCCTGATTAGTCACAAAATACTTCATGTACCATGTCAATGCTCTTTCTCATAATTTCGTGATGAGTTGTGCCTTCTTTACATCTTCGTCAGTGATTTGTCTTGCTTTCCATACTGCATCAGCTACAAACCAAAATTTCTCAGGATCCTCTAATCCAAGTCCTCTAAAGATAGGTAGCTTAATGTCATTGCCCATTTTTCTTCTTGGGGGTTTATGGGGGGGAAGGGGGAGGGTGCGTAGAGGAATCATGGGGAGGGGGATGGGGGGTAAGGGGAATAGATGAATGGGGAATCCCAAAGATGCCCTGAATTTTCTCAACCCTTAACTTCGACGCACCTTCAGGATGGAAAGGGGAATACCACGAAGTTACGGTGTTACTTCCTTCTTCCTCACTCTCAGATCCACCTAACAAGGGACTATAGTCAGTCTCAATAAAGTTATTTTTTCCATGATCTACTCTATATCACTTTCCACTTTGCGTAGACCCTTGTCATGGTTCAGACTTATTCCCTCTTCATCCAAACATTAATCTGACTGCATTCGTAGTACGCCCTTTTCACACAAAAGAATTTTAATCCACAGCTTCAAAGAATTTAGGTACTTGCCTCGCGGACCCTTGAAAAATATTCTCTCAGCTTCGCTGTAAGATACAATCATGTCTATTGAAAATTCAATAATAAATCCTCCCAAGATATTGTCAATCCAAAAATCAACCGCTCTTAGTATTCCTGAGTCGTATCAATTCAGGTCTCCACGCAGTAGGCTCGTTGTTTTTGAAACAACTCTTATGATCAGTCAACTTTGATACCCATTAATATAGTTCATTAGAAAACGTCGCGAAGAATATATCATGTTGTTCTGTAAAGAGATACTTTTGCAACCAAGCTTCAGTCGATAATCGTAGATTTCTGTCTTCCTGAACTACAAATTCTCGCTCTTTTTGTTCAACCCACTCCTGGATTTCCTTCTTCGACAGATGCCAAAACATATCCCTCAAATAGATCTCGGTACCGGCATCAGAACCATTTGTTGGCTTAAGGGGCTTGAACCCAAATTCAAAGAGTATTGCGCACCAACAAAACCCTCAGCCACTGGCCCTTTTGGCAATGACCTGCAAGCATATTGCAGTCTCACCCAAAGTGGTTATGGGAGGTTGTAGAACCAGGTTTCAATAGCCATAGGGATACTTTGTTGAGGCACCCATGTGTTTTCTTTTATTTTATACTGATCTACAACTTTTTATACATAAAAGACTTCGCGCTAATGCTTTACTTCACAAATTTTCACTTATTATATAAACATATCATAAAACAATATAACATGTATTCCTTCACATAAATAAGTAAAAAACATGCATATCAGTACATATGAACACAGATTAAGAACATTGATACACAAGACTTCACCAAAACTTCTTCTTTATTAAGATAGATCTTTTAGTACATACAAATTCTTTGACCTGCGCACCCAGCTACAGGTGGTTTGTGCACTCAGCTGCAGACTCTTCCAAGACCTTCATGCACTCAGTTACGAAGCCTTTCCTTAAGGCCCAAAATACAGACTAAAGACAGAAAGTATGATTCATTCATCTACATCTCTCCTTGACAAAGAATTACATCTTATATATATTTCATTACTACAAAACCATGGTTCACATACTATGGATTTGACCAAACAATGAGCTAAAACCCTGATACTCGTTACAAAGTGAGCGGCTTATCCCACCCCAGAGCCCCTAGACATTGCACAGTGAATAGAACTTCGTGGACTCTACGCGCTCCGCTCATCAAAATGCGGAGTCTTTGACCAAAACTGGACCAAGTTAGGTTGTGCCCAATAGTCAAGTCTCGTCCTGACATATGCTTCATTGGGAACACGTTGAGTTAATTTATGGTCAAGCCTCATCACATTCATTGAATTGTTGCTAAGAATCTCTTGAGATATCTTCGAGGCACAATCCACTATGGTTTGAGATACACTGTGAGGAACTTGAGACTACATGGATATTCAGATGTTGACTAGGCTAGCAATGTGGTGGATCGTAAGAGAACATCTGGGTGTTGCTTCTCTTTGGGGTCTACTTCAATATCTTGGATGAGCAGGAAGCAAAAATTGGTTGCTTTATGCACTGCCGAGGCCAAATACATTGTCGCAAGTATGGCCTATTGTGAAGTTTTTTGGTTGAGGAAGCTCTCAATGAGCTATTTGAGCACGTGTTAGATAGCACCATGATCTTTTGTGATAACCAGAGTGGGATTCACCTATCAGAAAAACTTGTGTTCCACGACCGCTCCAAGCACATTGATATTAGGTACCACTTTATCCGGGATAGGGTACAATGGGGAGTAAAAAGGCTCCAACACATTAGGACAGAGGAGCAGGTCGCAGACATTCTCATGAAGCCTTTAGGAAAGGTCAAATTCTTAACCTTCCGAGAGAGACTTGGAGTCGTGGAATGACCCTCCTATGAGGGTCTTGGATGAGTTGGACATTGAGCTTTGGGAGCTCATGGGGGCTTGGGGTACTTCTTGGAGCTACGAGAAACCATAGGGTAAGTGTTTCACCTTCTCCTAGTGGTGCGCTAGATACTGAGTTAGTGGTTCACCTTCCCATGTGATACCCCATGATGGTTGACATGTTTGTAGGGTGAGCGGTTCACCTTCCCCCACGATTGCAGACACATGTATGTAGTGTGAGTGGTTCACCTTCCCCTATGATTGACATATGCATAGGATGAGTGGTTCACCTTCTCCTATGGCATATGAGTAGGCTGAGTGGTTCACCTTCTCTTGCTCATTCCCCAGCACACATCCTACCTATGGGGTCCGGGACTCATGGGAAGCACCTATCATCTAGCCAATGAGTTGGGAAAAGATGGTCAGGGACCATAGCACTATCGATGGACGCATCATGTACTATCATACTCCCTATGAATAGGATGCATGATGTTCAACAACTTGATCTGGGATCAATGATTGACTTTTGTCAGTGGAGACTGGTATGATCTTATGACTCACTCTCGATCACTTCTTCTTCATTATTACTTCATGGTTTAGTAGAGTAGAGTAGAGCAGTGATGACAAAGATGGTACATGATGACAGGATGGCATGATGATGACAGATGGATTGGCAGGTAGAATTCTCCCTAGTTGAGAGGGAGTGCTAAAATTGGAAACTAGGGCCAAATTACACCTTAGGACAGCTCATATGATGGAGATGATTATTGCATTGGATTCCTCTTTTCGAGAGGTCTAATTTTTATATAAAGATCATCTCATTATGATAAGAAAAAGTGGAATTTTGAATTTATTCTCTCTCATGTACAAATTGTCAAGGTTGGCCTCAGTCAAATGTAGGCTCAAGAAGTCCAATGGATGTCTCCTCACCCTCAACGAATTGTATGAATAGGAGTGACCTATCTCCTCATTTGGACATCACTCATCACATCATTTCATCTCTCTTTCTTCTCTTGATTAGTTTTTACAACTCGGCAACCTCTCCCTCTTCTTTGCACGTATGGCAGGAGGCCGAAACTTTTAGGACAAGAACAGGCTGAAATTTCAGAGCTACAGTCCAATGTTGACCAAGGTTGATATCTTTGACTTCATTTTTCAGGGCAGAATTCTGATTTCTCTAAGCTGATTTGATGGGCACAAAAATCGAGGTGTTTTGGGCAAGTTGAATTCAATGTTGACTTCAGATTTGACTATAGAAAATTACAACAATTTTTCTCTCTCCTTGACTGGATTTGACCACATCGTTTGGGCTGACTTTGACTCTCTTTGAAGGCCAAATTGGATTGTTGTTGACCGAGCTACTTGGAGGACGTTTTGGTGCTAATTTGACTAGCATTGACTTTTTGGTTAGGGTTGTAGTTAACTATTGTTGACTTCTAATTTTGACAGGGTTGTTTTGACTATGTATTGGGCAAGTGAATTTGATCTATGTACTCTCTCTCTCTCTACTGAACTATTGAATAATAATAAGAAGATTTTATCAAAGGGTATTCCCCACATTGGGTTGATAAGGAACATTGAAGTAAATTGTACTAAAGCATAGAACATACCATTGTTAACTAAAATTAACACCATATTTGTTAGATGGCTTCACTGACTCCAATTGGGAAGGTGACATTGATGAAAGAAAACCCTCTTCTAACTATATGTTTTGCCTCAATGTTGGACATATAATTCTGTCAAGCAAGTAACACATAGTCTCTCCATCGACTATGAAAGTTGAATATCATGGAGTTGTTAATGTAGGGTCACATGCAGTTTGGATTCATCAACTCTTGAGAGAGCTTGGCTTTCTTTTTAAGGCCTAGACTATTATTTATTGTGACAATCATAGTGCAATTCAGGTTGCTCAAAATCTTGTTGCACATAATAAGATAAAGCATGTCAAAATTCATGCTTACTACTTGAGACAATTGATTCAAGAGAAGGTTGTCACCCTTTTATATTGCAAGATAAATGATCAAATTGTTGATATATTTATGAATCCATTAGCTAAAGCTACATTTGATAACCTACATGGTATTCTTGGGTTCTGAAGCTATAATGATGGGGAGGGGGGGGGGCGGGCGCGGGGGGGGGGGGGGTGGGGTGGGGGGGTTCCTAAAACTCTAGAAAACCTAATGTATTTTGATTATCACACTCTAAAGTTCTGGAGTAGTCAGTCAAAGTATCAAGCAACAAAGGATCGACAAATAAGAAACAATCAATGGAGGGTTAACTATAGTTAAGTGGTTGACTAGCAAAATAGTGGACTATACAATCAACTGAGTGGTTGATATCAACTAAAAAATCAAGTCAGCTTAGGCAGTCGATTAGCCGACAAAAGATGAGTTGACTAGAACAATCAACTAGCTAACATAATAGAACAAATCTCACATAAATAGTTAGGAGAGCCAACACTCGTTTATGGATTGAATATTATGTGATTCAACAAAGTTGGTTAGAATCAAACATTATAAATCAAGAATCCTATGGGTTGAATACATATGAACTAAATGAATCATATCAATCATGTAGCGATATATTATCTCACTATCATGCATTGTGATGTTCTAATCACAATGCATTGTGTTTAATTGTTGTAATGTTGTCTTTAGACACCACCCATCATCTTGGAATATGATTGCATTTATGTTTATTTCTTTTAGATTCTATTATCTATTATATATTTAGGTTCAATCCCCAACAAGGACGACACCCTATATCAAACCATACTATTTAACTATCATTCTCAAAGTCGCGTCATTGATTAAGCACTCTCGACAAACTATGTCTTATCAAATATAAACTTACTACTGATCAGAGCAATAATTGAAATCATAAAATAAATCATAGGTAAAACTTATACTATGCACTATATACTCGATGTCTACAACATCTAAGTCATCTTAGAACTACAAGCTCATCAATGTATAGGTTAGCTCACCAATAACTCATAGATCACAATTTCCATATGGTAATCCACAATTTATTGATATTCAATTAAGAAACATATGTTTATTTACATTATTCCACATATACTATACATTCACAATATAATTTTGAATTAGTATCCTTAAAATTCCACATTTTAGTTTGAGCATTTAAACAAATCACATAAATATTATTAATATGAACTTATAATAGCAAGAGTGACATCATGCAATTCATAAATCAATTTAGATGTACACATCCAAATGTTTATACCAATCATTTTGAGCCCGTATAGATTACTATGAAATGAATTACTAAAAAAGGTAAAACCGAAGTTCTAAAGTACCTAAGATCAAAATATATAGTGCTATATATTAATAGTTTTTGAAGAAAAGGGTAGTGGTCATTATATGTGCAAAAAAAGTTCTTTCAAGTTCTCATAACACACGGTTTCAATTTTTTAAGTTTTCCACTCTTATATTATGGGTAGCTTACTAACAAGGCAAACATCAAAACAATTCAAACAATAAAAAAAAATCATACACTTTATATAGTTTTCCTTTAATAAAGTAATATGGTCATAATGGCTTCAAGACCTTCCAACATAAATAAAATCATAAGTTTCTCAAATGGCCAACATAAATAATAAAAAGATAAGCTTCTCAAATGGCCAATGAAATTATAATTGTGATTTTTCAAACATTTTAATAATAATAATAATTTCAATTCCTTGAAAAAATTCTTGTTCCTTCCCCAAAGTTTCAAATATGATTGACTTGAAAGGAGTGATAAAAGTTTATTACCTCTAAACTCCTATGAGATTTAAATGAAGTAAGCATTTTCTTAAAATTTAAATATTAGAAAGATAGTAAAAATAATTGAACCCCTCCATAAATACAATATCAATAAATTTAGATTAAAGAGAATCATTGTATCAAAATTTATATCATGTGTTATAAAGAAAACACCAATGGTCAAGACTAAAAAATGATTATACAAATCACATTGAACATTAATATCATAAAGCAAAAACATTTAAATATATCTTTAATCATTATTATTTACAAATATAAATTTCCTTGTTAATTTATATATTTAATTTTTCCCTTACCATATTATCTTATTAATAATATTATTATTAAGGCTAATTACTCTCTATATAATCTTTAAATAATAAGAAATAATTAATTGTTTCCATATTAATAAATTAAATTTACATATATTATTATTAAACAACAAAAATTTTGCAAATTTTAAAAAAAACTAGTTATACTTATAATTAAACAACAAAACATTTGCATTTTTTCTAAAAACCAAAGATTATAAATTCAAATATAAATATAATAGACATATTAATAATAAAAAAACTAATCTACCAACCACCATTATTTTTACCATTTATCAAACAATAAAATTAGAAATAAAACATAAAAATATTCATTAACTATTAACATAATAATAACAAAAAGAACTAATCTACCAACCACCATTATTTTTACCATTTCTCAAATAATAAAATTAGAAATAAAACATAAAAATAATCATTAACTATTAACATATTAATAACAAAATACTAAACTATCAATGTTAATAACAAAATACGATCCTCTCTATCATTTATGTAATAAAATAATATTTTAATAAATTCAATCAGCCAAAATAACCTGACAAAAAATTCATTTACCTCTAAATAATGTAACCAATAACTATAATAAATTATATATATTAGTAAAT